>JAYMTA010004641.1:0-12380 GCA_036897625.1 Pelargonium cotyledonis
CAGGGACCAAATTGGGTCATTATGTGAAAGTTCAAGGACCATTTCGGGTCAAAGCAAAGTTCAGGGACCAAATTGGGGCCAAACACGAAAGTTCAGGGACTGTTTTTGGTTAAAAAAAGTTCAGGGACTAAATTGGGACAAAACATCAAAGTTCGGGGACCAAATTGGGACTTTTTCCAAAATAAAAATATTAATTTACTAACAAGCTTGTTTTTCCAAATGATTAACTAGTCTTATTAACTACTGTTATAGTTTATTTGAAAAATAACAACAAAAATGTGTCTAAAGAAGAACAATGGAAATGAAGTATAAATAAAATTATTTGCTTTTCAAGAATAACCATAATATAAAGCTAGAAATTTATCTAAAAGCTTAGACTACAGACTTCAAATATTGAGATCATCCCCTTACGCCCCTTAACAAGAAACAAAATAAATAAATGCTGTATTCATTATGAAAACTTGCACAAACCTGTGTGTCAGGATCTTTCAATTTAACCAATATTTCTGAAACGGCGCTGTGGCAAGCCCCACAGCTATCTTGGGCTGTGTCCAGTTGCAACTCAGTGATTGCTGTTTTCTCACAGAGATTGACCTTCCGACAGAAATCTTCAGGTTCTACTGAGGAAACCTCTAAAAAGAAGAGCGGAGCATAATAATCCACCAAAGTGATACACTGTAGATTGCAAATTTCAAAGTTGTTTGTAAGTTGAAAAGAAGTAAACAAAAACCAGAATCAAACTCTGAATGCCACGATAAACACGCCTTCACACAATGGTTCATTGAAGAGTACAAAACGAATAATCTTCATCGTAAAAAGATCATTAAATCCCAATGCACTCAGTATAGAAATTGGAAACAAATATTTTTGGATGGATGGAGAAAAGGGAGGTTGCACGCAAACACCTATGTTACCTAAATGGTGGATACTTAAACAATAAAAGGTCAAACAAAAGCCAGTGATAATTAGGGTAAGTGTGAAGACCAAAAACGATGAAATGAAATACAGTTTTTATGAAGGACAAAATGGGTTTGCATTGACTAAGGATACCTGTTTCTGGAATGTAGGCACTCGGGAGCAGGTCGTGTGTAGGGTCTCAATGATTTCAGTCTGAGTTTTATTTTCAGATATGTAAACAAGTGCTTGGGAAGCAAACTCCTCACATAAGGTGCACACATTTTCATTCCTGGAGACTTCTTCTAAAGGTTGAATATCCCTTTTACCTTCCTCATTTATCTGCATAACTGAACCAGCAAACGCAGTGTCATTATTTTGATATATTGTCATTTAACCTATACTTTTAGCAATATTATTCTAAGAAACATTCTCTGATTGGATAAAATTACATTTGAGGAACAGTTATCAACTTATCATAAGTCAAAACTGAAAATGCAAGAAAGAATATGTCTATGTAAGCAGAAAATTTAACAGAGGAACAGATGGTCAATCATGAAAGAACTAATTATCTTTTATATATTCATTTTTCTGATTCAGAAAGGTAGAAGTTGCATAACATGAGTTTGATTCACACTCCATATTTGCTGTCCAAAAGAGGAAAATACACAATCCTGGCCTAGATCTAAATAAATGCGTGGAGAAAATCTAAATCCAAGATTATTTTTAAGGATTACAGAGAGTGTAAGAGGTTAATGCCTATATGCTCAATGTAAATATTCATCCCCTTTAAGGAACATGTTAAATCAACAAATCTATCTTGTTATGCACATGGTTATAACAATATTAGCAGCTAAAACTTCAGTTTCTCTGAGTGAGAAGAGAAAACAGACAAAGATACATGTGGATTATGACAGGAGGAAAGTTGAGTTAGGATGACAACTCCAATTTGACCCCATCAGTGTGTACAATATATTGTGTAAGCATTAATGACATACAATTGGTTTGTAGTTGTAACCAATCACACAACAGAGAAAATGAAGAACAGGCATAGTAAAGTCAGATAATCAGAACAGACTGCATGCAAATCTAGGAATATTAATCTTTCAAACATGAAGAGTTTAGTGATACACTGGTAATCACAGGCAAGAGATTCAGAAGTAATTTGCAGAATTACCCAACGATTCAGAGCTCATTTGCCTAGCATCACAAACCCAGCTGCCACACAGCATAAAAAGGAACACCAGCCCAACTCTTGCGTCCATGATGTCTGGACTGACAACCTTCAGTGTCAAATTTCAGCTACTGAAGATATAGCTACAGAAGATTAGAATTTTAAGTCTAAATTGACCATGATAACAGACAAGTACTCCATATTAATAGATAAATGTCATATACCAGTTCTTACATATGCTTATGTGGTAAGCAACAAACTAAGGAGGCACCGAAATTGGAAATATTGGGAAACAAATTAATATTCTGATTTTACACCCGTGAGAAACATGTCTAGGATACACACACAAGTATTGTGCGTGAACATAATGAGGACACAATTGTTTAAGAGGGGAATACATATCACCAAGAAAACACCCCGATACATGAGTATACAGCATACTGTATACTAGTTATATGTTGACACACATGTTGTGGGTTGGCAAAAGAGATATCCAAATGGCTTTGAACTATAGGTTCGTATTTAATCAATGTTTGCTTTGTTAGTTACTCAGCAAGTATGACAAAAGAAACCTCTGCCCCATCTCTCACGGAGAGCATAGCATCAATCCTACTTTAAGCTCAAGTGAAGGTCATGAGTTCTGACAAGATCATCTCTCTTAGCCTCCTATATGAACATTGGAAGTAAACTATCAAGCACAACTCTTAGGTTTTGGTTAGCCCTCTGAATGATGTCTTCTATTCTCTACTTGGATATTCATTCACAATCTACTATAATTTGTATTACCTTGATGTATTGGCTCCATGAATTGTTCTGGTTGTAATTAGCAGAAAGGTCAACTCCAATGAAAATGTAAAAACCAATTACCACAAGCCTTATCAACCTTCTTCAATTGAAAAATAAAATTCAGAATGAGCTTGTAACAATTAATCTTTCAATGATTTTCCAATTGGATGAATCAGTTAGTAATCGTTTCTTAACGATCACTTTTTATTCATGATTTCAAATTCATAAAAAGATACTGTATACAGAGAGGAATGAAAATTAAAAACCAAAACAACAATCAATAATACAATCAAAGAATAGCAATAAAACGCACAGATTAACATCAAAATAAAGAGCTATACATGAATCAAGCGAAACGATAAGACGGACTAGAACTGGCAGTTCGTATTATTTACAGTTTCGCTTCGTTTCTCTGATAATTTCTCAGCAGCCAAACAACAAAATTCCAGAAGAAAATCTTACCTGACGCAGAGAGCTTGGGGGCGCGTGAGATGAAGAAGGAAGAGAAGGGCACAGAGCAGACGTTGAATACCTTGGAGTGACGGAATCGGCAAGCGTGGAATTGTGGTTGGCTTCCTTTGTAGCTATCTACCAGAGGTTTCGCTACCCTGCGGTCGCCTCCATATGAGGACTACCCACGTGTCAGGATCCAGAAATTTACAGGGCTTTTTTAATAATCAAAACCTTTTTCTTACGTGTCAATAGGTGATAAATTGTGGCCACATATCAGGTTAAAATTTTAATATTTTGGTGAACGAGTCAATTAATTCTTAATTATTTATTAAATGAGTTGAATTGCACGACTCGTTTATAAGCTAGTTGACACTTCAAATTTTTACAATCTAACATATTTAAATAAATGAGTTAATATCGATTAGATATGACATAATGCATTTGACATGCTTAATTTATATGACATTTTTACATAATATGTTTGAAATTTTACTATATATCCTTAAAGTAATTGGCCAATAAACATGATGTACGATTTCAATGTAAATGCGACATGATTATTACATAGATCGAGTTAATCAATCAGAACCCGATTAAACTTAACTCAAACCCGCGTGAAGTTATGTTGTGTCACAATTCATGACTCGGCCGTCCTTTTTTTTTGCAAGTGTGAAAGAACCATAACACTCATTATATGATTAAAGATATAAAAATCAATTTGAGAGTCCAGTGGCGATACATATCCTAACCTTACACGCAAACTATAATAGTAATGTATGCATAAAATTGTGACGTGCGATGGAATATTTTAAGGAAAAGCTTGGGTCCAATTTCGCTTCATAGGATAATTTTTGTTCTTTTAGAAAAATATCCATTGGTATGTTACGTATGTACTTAACCTATGTTTGCATGTTACTGTAAAAAAATAATAATTATAAAAATAAATAAATAAATCTATGCTTGTATGTACTTGACCGATGTTTACCATACAAGTAATGGCGGAGCTGGGGTGGCTGTGGTAGGTTGCTCATGTCAGCCTCTCAAAATGCTATATAATTTTTGTGGATTCGTAAAATATTATCATCAATGCTTATGGTAAGCAATTAGAACATGATCCTATAACCAAACAGTGTTTTAATTCGGTTTTTATCAGAAAATAAAAAATGGGCAGCTTTATAAGGGCAACTCCAACGCAGGCTCTTAGCACATGCTAAGGTGTGAAGCGGTGGGTGCTATGCATTGGAGAGAGAGGCGCTAGTGCAGTGAATTTTGCCGTCGAAGCTCGCCGTGGCGTCGAAGCTCGCCGTGGCGTCGGCGCTAGGTCTTTTTTTTTTTAATTTCTTTTTCATATTTATTTTAAATGCTGACCCCAAGTTTTAACTGCTTGTCTTTTAATCAATTGTTATGAAGTACAATGTAATTCCACTTAATTTTATTTTTTTATAAATTCATATTTAACTAATTAGTCAGTCTGCTTATTAAATGGATTGAATTATTCGACACGACACAATTCATTTACGAGTGTGGGTTGACACAACATGATAGAGATATCGTATTTAAATAATTGAGTTCAAAATTACACAAATCCGACTCGACACGTTTAAATATATGAGTTGAGTCGGGTCACATAGTTTTTATGCACCAAATATATATGTGATCGATCAATGCATCGTCGTCTCAAAAGTTACTTGATTGAGTATATATGACAACGATTTGGTGAAAATCAAATAAAAAATTAATTTTATTATCTAATGTTAATCTACAAAAATATTTTTTTCAATTAAATTTTATTAGCTCTTTGTTAATATTTTTTTGATACAGAAAGGTGCCAAAATCTTATCTTGCAATGGTCTAAGGAACATTTTCAAGACATATATATACAAGCTCGAACAAGGAAATAGTGTTTAGAAAAGAGACTTTGTCTCTTAACTCTAGCCTAAGGCTTTTGACACCTTTCCGCACCAAAATAGTCTCTTACACCACCACCACCAAAAATGTGTTGAGTGATGATTAGTTCTTTGTTATTTATCAAAAATACGTTTTTATTTTATTTATTAAACAAAAAACTATATATACACACAATTATTGTATTCAAATATTTATTTTATTATTTAATGTAATCATTTATTTTCATGTGTATGAGGTGCTAGCACTTGAGCGAAAATTGCTATGAGAGTGCTAAGTACTCACTTGATGATGTGGCACACTCTCTCTCATCCTTTACATATCCTTAGCACCTATATGCATTGGAGATGCCCTAATGTAGTTAAACTGATCCATGAATCAGAAGACTAACAATAGTATTGGCAATCAATCACAATGTCAAACACAAGATACATTCATTTCCATTATGAGTTTACATGGTACACCAGCACAACAGCTACAATTACAGACACAACACACTTACACAAGATTAAACATAAATACATAGCATCAGGAACTTCTGCACAACAAACCATAAAGATAATAGATAGAAAACCAAACCAGCATGATGACACAATCAGCATCAGAATCAGATTTTGAATACTACGAGTTAGCGCTAGGTTTAGATATAAACTAATTCCTCCACATTACCTCAAGTTTAATGTTGGCTTCTTCTTTTTCTTACTTTCCTTCGCCAAAAGCAACGAAAACCGAGCAAACCCAAACTTCTTTCTTTTCCCAGAGAACTGCTTGTTGCCACTTTCCCTCTCAACGACCTTCTTTGAAGCGGGGAGATCACCAGTTGGTTTATTGAGCATTTGACCCAATGACACCTTTTTCTTCAAGGAGTTCATACCTTCATGTTTCCCCATTTCAAACTCTTCTGGGAGGAGCAACTTCCTACTCAGGATTTGACCTATTGATAGGGTAGGCTTGAGAACAGGTGTTGGCTCGTCGTCAATCAGATGCAACCCATTGACATCAATGAGGCGAGGTTCCTTCCGCTGGTGAGTTGGGATTTTAAACTTGGTGGAGTTCTGTACTGAGCGTCTTTTTTGACCATGGTCGGATCTCCATTTGCGAAGAGCCTCCTCAACTGCCAGCTTCCCTCTATTAGCAGCCTCTACTCTGTTCAAAGCATCTTCCAGCGTCTTTTTACTAGTTTTCACTTCTTCTGTAGCTTCCTCCACCCTCTTTAATATCTCCGTCTTAGATGCATTTGCTTCATCAACTTGAAGCATAGCATCTACCACTCTTCTTTTGGAAAGCTCCTCAGCTTCTTGGGCTTTGGAGGTCAACAGAGAGTACTCTTCCATTGAAAGATTTACTCCATCAGACTTCTGCAGCAAATCTCCAGATGAGATCTCGCGGTTTGATAGACACTTAATCTCTGCAAAAGCAACGGCCTCTGCAGCTCTAGCAGCTTGCTTCATTTTTCTGGCTGCAACCAACCTGATCTCAGCTGTTTTAATCCTACTTTTTGTCTGTTCAATCTCGGACAATGCTCTTGAAACTTCCAACCTTGCAGCCTCTCCTGTTTTCTTGATCTGCTCAGCTTCAGAACTCAACCGCTGTAGCTCCCTCGCAATATCTGTACTACCTTTGATTTCAGGATCTTTGGCCTGTTGTAGCTTTAGGCTTGTTTGATTCAGCTCTTCCTCGAGAGATGAAATTTTTGTGGAGTTCAAAGTTAACCTTTCCCGGGTTCTCTCAAGTGAGCTACGTTCCTTCTCTAATTTCTTGTTCAGTGAGTCAACAGAAGTTCGAATGCCAGCGAGATCACTAGTAGTTCTGGTAAGATTCAACTTGGCTTGTTTTAGTTCCATTAAGATAAAACCTGGAGCTGAAGCTGAATTCTGCCGAAGATCCTTGAGATTCTCACAATTTTCCTTTTCTGATTCATTTGCTGAACATGTGGTGTTCTTATTATCTGCAGTAGTTTCAAGAGACAGACAGATATCAGAAGCTTCTTTCTGTAGTTTTAACTTTAGTTCTTCAACTATCATTTTTGTTGATTCAAGCTCTTTTAGGACATCCAATGTCTCTCTTTCTTTCATGATCAGATCTTTTTCCAACTGCATTGCGTGTTCCTCCACTTCCACAATGTCAACTTCTTCCATTTCATTATGCTGTCAACAACATAGAATTCATCAGATGCGATAGAGGTTCATAATCATAATTCAAATGAAAAAAGACTTGCACAGTTCGTTCTTTGTTATGCTATGCAGGGCACCAGAAAGGCAAAAACCACAAAGATTCTAAGCCACAGAGGAGGAAACAAAATAAGAAATAGTAGGGAAGATTGTAAAATGGCCAACTAAATCTGTACACTGTAACTTGCTCATTCATCAATAAAATTTGCAACCTAAATGATACCTGAATGCAACGAAATATCAAATGGATATGGATTCAAAATTGAAAATTTAAAAATATTTCAACGTTTCAGTGTACCCATGCATGCGTACAAAACCCAAATGCGTCCTTGGGCATCCCCAATCGTCAATGTGCTTAATAAAGATGTATATTAAGACTAGAGAATAAAAAAAATAAAACACCTCTACCACTTCAATCATTGTTTTCAAATATCTATTCCATTCCAAGCAGATGCATCTGAAAGTAAAAGTTGTAAAGAAAGAGCAAGTACACAGACTAAAATCTCAAAACTGAGATATTTTAGAGTACAACCATGATATTTTAAGGCTCAAGACCAAATTCTGTTTGACCATGTCCCAATGTTAGACCAAATTTCTCTTTTGCAACTGATGTAGAGAACCAGTGAACAACATAACACACTATCAGAAACTCTTTGAGGATAGAGCAAAAAACATCATGAGCCAAAACACAAATAGTCCCAGGAAATTGATAATGCTCAAACAACATGTTTCAACAGGAAGCTATAACCAGCTAAATTAAGAGTTTTTTAGTCAGTGTAGTAGCTCCAATCATAAAACCCCCATTTATTGGAGCTCCTGGGTATTTTTTTCATAAAGATTACCAGACAACTCTCTCTCAGCTTATGATTTCTTGACTACCCAAAACAAGCACTAAGACCCAAATGCATAAACAATGTTGCAAAAACTAAACAACAATGCAAGACACAAAAGAAGCAAAATGTAGCCGAAAGTAAACAACTTAAATGCTATAAAGTTAGTATCTTTAGTGAATGCCAACGTTAAATGAGCACAAACACAGTACCTCAACTTCCAAGGACTTGTTGGTCTGGGGTTTCCAGTAACCGATCCCACCGAATCTACTCACAGCTTCCTTCACAGACTCGAACGGCGCCGATGTATCGATCTCCGCTCTGAACCCACTCTTCTCCGCAGCAATTCCATTCTCAAAAACTTCACCAGGCTGCTCAATGTCCATGTTAGAACCCACCTCCACCTCTTGCGCACCAAAATCTAGGGTTGCGGCCATGAAAACCAGAAAAAGCTTCAACGGGACAAAGCGTAACAACAGTGAATCATGAAAATGGGAATGTGAGGTATATGATGATGGTGTTGGGCGTTAGGTGTTTTATGTAATATGTGAGAGAGGAAATTGGGGGCAGAGTAGCCTAGGGACCGAACTAGAGAGTGTGTATTATAGATGGTAAAAGACAATAGATCGAGAAGCTCACAGAGCAGAAGCAGATAAGGAGAGAGCGAGCGAGAGTGGGAAAAAGGAATAGTATTAAAAGGAACTACACTACAACAGTCCGAGGAGGTTACAACGTTCGATTTCTTTGTCGACTTGAAATTACTTGAAAGCCCTTGGTGTTTTGTGATGTTCTCGTGGCGGATGGTGGGAATTGTTTTCAAAATATTAACCCTTTTTGGGAAAAGATGTATGTGTAATGATGTGTGCTGTTCAAGCGTGACCGTTTGGGGAGCAGAGATTCTTGAATTGAATCCGACTTACAAACTTTCTCAATTGATTTGTTAAGTATTTTTTCATATAAAAAAAGGATAAAAATAATTATCTCAAAATACTTTTTGTCCCCATTTTTTTCATTAAAGTTTTACTTGAAATTGAATGATACATTTTTTTGCCATCTATTTTTTATCAGCTACGCAACAAGTGATAGCTTTTTCCTTTTAACCCAAGTAACTCAACTATCAAGACTTGAGTCAAGATCTCGAAAGAAATCTAAAACGTTTAAACTATTTGACTCAATTTATCTTAGTTGAATGACATCTTAATTTTTTTTTTGTTAAAGATGGTTTAATCTTTTTTTTTTTCATCATTATTACTACTAACACAAACACATATGATATTATGTTTATTATGAAAAAAAAAATAGTACGTTTATTATGGTAAATTGATTTTTCTCATGTTAATATGTTTTTGAATTAATTGTTTCTAAATCTCTTGAACTGTTTTTTTTAGAGTTAATCTTTATACTCTGATTTTAGTTGTTTCGAATTTTGAACTGTAATACTTTATTAATTTAATCTAAGTGACATACTGTAGTCGGTATTCCTATATCACATCACCTAAAATATCACGTCAGTACACCGCATGATTAAAACGGTCACATCACCTCACCACGTCACATGCCAAGTTGTCAAATCAAAACGCTGCTTTTTGAGGATGGCTTCCTCTCCTTCCTCTTCTCCTTTCTTCTGCGATTTTTTCTTCTGTGATTTCGTCACATGCCAATTGGGTCATTTAGTGATATTTTTTGAATGTGATACTATTAAATAATAAACATTTATTTTTGAAATATAAATAATTTTAATATGTCTAAGGCTCATTCAAGGAGACTCTGATCAGAAGAAAAGAAAAGAAAAACTCTGAAAAAAGAGACTTATATTGATCGGTAAATTGAGGGACAAATCAATCCATATAACAGAAAAATGGGACAACTCTATTAAGTAATCATTTCATATTTCTATGTACCACAAACTTAAAAACTCTTTAGAGACGTTGGTGGAAATTGGAATCAGATAAGCCACCATGTTACAAGGAGATGACCGTGCACTGGCACAGGGTTTAAAGCCCAAAATGACCCCCTCACACTAACACCACAGGGTCCAGTGTCCACACTTTTGTCTCCATGGTCTTGCATGGCTAATGGGAAAATTATGACTATTTGTACATACTACCCAAAATTACGACTCGATCTCAAACTAACTACGATATTTCACGATCTAACATTTATGTATTCGTTCAAATATATTTTATTGGAGTTTTGAATGATTTTCAGTTAATAACTATTTGATCAAAATATATAGCTCTTCATTACTTGTTAATAGTACTCTATTTTTTATCTAGGAAATTCTTAATAGTTAATAAAAATGATGGTGCTAGATTCATTTTCATGGTACTACATAAAATTTCAACGTGTTTTGCATACATATAATTTGATATTTAAATTTACATGCAACTATTTATAGCATAGCTGAAAACCATCTAACAAATTATGAGGCCAAAAGAGCGCCCTCCTATTCTCAAAGTTAAACAATATGTTACACAATCTTCGGTACATAACCATGGTAGTTTGGATATTGAAAGCAAACTTCTCAGCATAACGCACGACTCAATTCTTCTAGACATGTTAGACTCCCCACCAAAAAAAAGAAAAGAAAAACCAGTAATCCTCCTGCCATCTCTCCCTTCCACCCATTCTTTCACACACTCAAGTGATATGTGTCTTATTGATTTAATAGGCAATAGTATTATTTTAATTAACAAGTTAGTTACTATCATTTAACACATGATCACGATGATACAAAAATAAATATCTTATAATAGTTAGCGTCTGACTTCTCTTTCATTTTTCTCAAAATAGGTGTCCTTCTATATTCCTATTGGTGGTACTCCTTAATAGTCAAGCATATGTGACCTAACTGTTGATTTGCAACAAAAGAAGAAAAATATTAGTTACGACTCCAAATCTAATCTGAGCTAAGCTAATTAAGCCTAGTAGCTTAGAATTGAGACAAGTGTTAAATCCGAATATGACGCTATTAATGTTGGTCCAAAAATGGTCCAATAGGCCCATACCCATCTTTTCTATCACCTTATTGGGTCCCCTACAATAAATATGGGTTGGGCCCTATTTAGGACAGCTCAACAAGTTTTGAGAATAATAAATAAATAAAACTGGGAATAGAAAGAGAAGAAAATCACGCGCCGAGATTGCGAACCATACGGTGTTGTTAACACAGACATGGAAACGTGGGTATCACCGTATGTTATGTAAAGCCACAACGCAAGGGAAGGAAGACGATACCATTTAATGCACCATTTCAATTTAATTACAAGAAATAATTATCAAATACACTCTTGTATTTGACACATTTTACAACGAAGTACCACAAAAAAAACATGATTGTATGTGCCATGCACACAACCGTGCACGGTCAACACAATCAAATTCGATTATTGTCTTTTGTCTTTTAATTTATTGGTTCAATTCGATTCAATGGACAATGTTACGAAGTTCTGAGTGAGGTAGGGTTGTATTGGAGTTGGGAGTCTTGAATTTGCAATTGAATGAGAGAAATAAAGAATCTGATCACATATTCACTTCAGTTACAGTGACACAGTCCATTACAGTTCCAGTAATTAACAAAGCCTTGATGTTCACTGTGCAAATTATGAGGACCACAACACTCACTCATTTATTGTACAAACCAATCAATTTGGACCATTCCTTTTTTTCTTTTTCTTTTATTTTTTATTTTTTATTTTTTATGTTTTATGTTTTCCTTTACACATACAAATACAATACCCTTTTTCTTACATAGCTGGCATCAACCCAATTCAAGTCTATAGTAATAAAAGGTTAAATGCTACACAACAATACATCATATCTCTTAATTGTGGCATACAATAGTTGGAGCGATTTTATGCTCAAATGCTCAAGTTTTCTTTTCATTTTGTGGTGTAACTTGGTCAAATGAAGTAAAATTGATCAACCAACAGGACAGTTTAACCTTGTTAAGTACTTGTTTGGTAATAACATATCAAAAGTTAACATATCAAAAGTTAGTGATTTTAAACAAATTTTAAGAGTTACAATTGTTTGATAACAAAAGTGATGAAAAAAAATTAGATGTATACAATTTTATATTATCAAATTGTTGTTATGAAATGACTAAAGTGTGCATAATCGCAGAAAAATATTCAATATGAATATATATATATATATTATTGTTAA
>JAYMTA010004642.1:0-12380 GCA_036897625.1 Pelargonium cotyledonis
TCGGGCGGTGGTCAGTCGTCAAAGACGAGCTCCGGCGTGGATTAACTTGTTTTATCAATTTGAAGCCATGGACATGAATTTTATGATTTTTAGCCTCTTGTGTTGTTACTGGTTCCATCATTCTGGAAATTTTCAATTTCTTTCTTTGATTCTTAACATTTTGTTATGTGCTTGTATTGAAGTAGTGAATCAAATTGGATGTCCTGTACTTTTCTTTTTTTTTTACAGTGTATGTAAAATCAGTGTTTCTAGAATGGTGTCTTGTTTGCTCTGTCATTTCTTGTTTCTGTGTTGTTTCTTTGTTCAGTTCCTTAATAGCTCCTCTCCTTTATCCTCTTCACTTTCTCTTGCTTTCCTTCATCAGTAAAAGCCCCATTTTTTGATGAGTTAAAGACAGGATGACACTTATGCAATGAAAATCATCAGGAGAGAGAGAGAGAGAGAGAGAGAGAGTTGGAAAATATAATTTTTAGTTATATTTTTTAGTTAAAAATTAAATAACAAAAAGATCCAAAAAATAATCGTCACTTGGATGCCACGTGGACAAAGTTTTCCAGCTCAGTATGTCACGTATTCAAAATTGTCCAATTCAGCATGCCGCATCAACAGTTAATGGTTGCATTGACGGAATTTGACGGTAGGTATTTAATTGGGTATGAAATAATAGTTTAAGTACTAAATTGAGCACAATAAAAGTTTTGGGTACACTAACAAAGATTGAGTACTAAAAAAACTTTTATCCCTAGATTTATAAACTATTTATGATAGTCCTTATTCGTCTATGTAGATTGAAATAAAAAAATATTATTAGTTTTATTTTTCAGATTAATTGGTCGACTTATTCAAGATAGTCGGTCTACCAACTCATATAGTTGGTTGACCAATTTGTATACTTGGTTAGCCTGTTCAAATAATTGGTCGACCAATTCATGTTCTGATTTTGGGTAACATACAACTAACTAAAAACTTTTTTTTATATAGATGAAACTGACTGAAAACTTAAATCCAATAACATTCAAATATATTTATAATATTTCGAAATGATAAATAAACAATTAAATATAATCATACACACTAACTATTATCATGAATAATTCAAATTAGATATAGAGTTTTAGCAAATACATATGTACAACTAACCTGTGTAGTGCAATAACCGGTCGTTGATGAGAGTGATGATAGTTTAGGGACAGTCAAGTCATTAACCAAAAAATGTATAGGGATAAAATGATTCAACATATAATTTATCTTTTCTTTTTCTCCCTTGCAGTTACGACTAAGTAACTTCTCCAAAAACACTCTCTCCCCTCTTTTTGCTTAGCTGTCACACCAAAGAGGAGGAGAGAGAATGAAATTTGCCAAACATGATTCTCGACTCTATATCCTAGCTGGCGGAAGAAAAGGAGCAAAAGGAGAGAAATTTAGAGTTCTCAAAAAAGCACTGTGTGTTGGAGTGTTTCTTTTGGCTTGTTTTTATGGATCAACAAATAAATGACACGAGATTAAAAGTAATTTGCAGTGTTGAATTTACTTTTATGAATATTATTTCGAATCCATGACCTCGTTGTCAAACTTGAATTATTGCTAAAATGTGTTGAGACAACACAGACTGACAATATGAGGAACAAACATTTGAACAATACCATGAGATATTTATAAGGGAAACATTTAGATAGTAAACCATGAAGTTGTATATTTAAAAGGCAAAATTATTAAATATATTAATCTGTTTGTTTTCATCTTTCTAAAGCTGTTGACTTTCTACCTTCTTTTATCACTCCTCATCAATGAGCTCTCTGTCTTCTGCTATTTTTTATTTTTTTATTTTGAAGGAAAATGCACTTGATTAATAATACGGAAAACAAAACATAAAGATTGTTGGGACTAAACTCCCAAACCGGAAACAGACAAGGACATCATAGCCTAAGTAAACCCAGACACAGACATCGCTGATTCCTACCAAGGGAAAGGTTAACAAGACCTCTTTAACAAAACCATTAAACAATAACCGACAAACACCATAAAAGATCATAAAACCAACAGACAACAATGATCGCCGCTAGAGCAAATCCTCCCCGGATAGCCCGGGTCCTAAAATGAGACCCGAGAAGGCTATGGCCAGCTCCACTGTTCTCCTCCCCGCTCGCAGTGAGACCTTGATCCCACCGCCCTGCCAACCCATGCTCTACTCCTCCGAGCGAGCCGGTTCTATTTGGCTCGCTGGTTGATTCTCCATGCCTAACACTGGTGACCCCTTGGCGAGATCCGAAGACCCCATTTCAAGGCTGCCGCTTCCCTCCTCCTCAATAGCCAGCATCTCGAACCGCCGCCTCAAACCGTCCTCCGCCCTCGCCATGTATCTCTGTTTCCAGCAGCCCCTACCCCGAAACCGATATGACCCAGCCGGACCAACACAACAACCCTAGCAATCGATCACTCCGTCTGCGCCGTCAACCTGCTGTACCCCTTTGCTCCGTTCACTGTCGAGTACTGCCGCTGCCAACCCTAATCCTTTTATAACCAAGCTAAACCCTAATGCCACATAAAGGGCAGAGAACCATTCGAAACATCTTATTTGGTGGGGCACTGTTTATTTATTTAAATAATATAGCCTCTTTGTCTTCTGCTATTAGTTCATCTGTAAAGCTAAAAATAAAAATAAGTTAGATTATCATTCATTCACATACAAAGTGATAATAAAATTGCACGCGATTTGCCTGTTGAAATATAAAATTGAGATATTCTTCTTCTATATAGTATTTCAAACTCACGTGATGAAAGTTTTGCTCACTGAACTGTGTTTGATAATTTTGATTCTTAAAATTATGATTAGCTCGCACAATAAGCTTCTTCCTATTATTATTATTATTATTAACAATTTACAAGATATTTAGGGTTCATGAATGATTACGAGATATAAATCTATGATAAACTTCTTCATAATTTCAAAAGGGAAATGAGATAAGAGAGATAATTCAAGTTGATAATCATACAATCTATATACATATATAGTGGCTACAACTTTATATAGGGATCAACCTACAACTACCATTGCCCTTATGTGCTGTTTTGAGGGCCTAAAAGGACACTTTGAAGGGCAATATGCCCTTTCTCAGTTGGGTTGCCCACTACTGTCTCGTCAATTTTTGGAATCCTATGGTCTTCTTTTTAAAGGTTTTGGCATTCATATTATATATTTTTTGTTTGATATATCTAAGTTTATGATTTGTTGCTGTAATGTAAAAGTTCTAGGGCTGCCTGTTCCAGTTGAGTAATGCCATAAGATCCAAAGAGAATCAAATTGGATAAAATTCAGATTTTGAGTAAAAATGCACGGATTTGTCTAATATGAACTTGATTGGATCGATTTTAAGCGAACGAATTGCGAATTTTGCAACACATTTTATATGTAGAATGTATATGCTTGGGCAAATTTGCCCAAACCAATACAATTACTTGTAGCGAGTTGAATTTGCTAACACAAACATGATTAAGTCAATCAAATCACGAATCAGGCCATTACCCAAATTGCCAGTCCGCATCAAACTTGTGAGTTCAGTAGAATCAGGAAAGATGTTAGTGAAATTAGGAAACATATACTAGTATTTAAGAAAGTTTAGTTATTTTTTTAGTCTAGCTTATTTCCTACATGAAATCGGAATTCAGAGAGGTTAAAGTTCAGGGTGAAGGCAAAAAAACGAACGATTCAATTAAACAGTGTATCAGTAAATGGATTCTTGTACTTTCTCACCCAGAAAAACGGAAATGAAAAAAAGAGTAGAGAAACTATTATACTACCCTACTATGATCTTGAACTCAAAGCTTTGGTGTTAAAAGGGTGGATCTACTTACATCTCTCCGCTCACCTAATTTCTGCAGAAGCTTCTTAGGCTCCAGCATATCTATAGCTCTAACTGAGACACAAGTTGTCTTAGAAGCCGAAGAACCCGAGCTCGCTGGCTCTCTCCTTCTCAAAGGTCTCGAAATACTGGTAGATGATTGTGACGGCTAGAAGAATACCGGTTCCGGAACCAATGGCTCCCATGAAATCTGCCAACACTGTCAGAGCGCCAATGCAGATGCCCCCGAATGCGGCGGCGGTGGGGATGTAGCGGTTCAGCTCTTTCTGTAAGTTGGACTCTCGGTGCCCAGGCATCACCATTTGTTGCTCCTGTAAACCGGAAAAGGAATAAAATTTAGTATACTCAACAACCTACAATAGTTACTCTTATGTCTAGGGGAAAATTCGTGTGCATTTGGAAGTTTAGGAACCCAACCTGATTATTACACAAGTTGATTTACACAACACTTCAAATAATTGGATTCAAAATTACAAGTCACAACACAACACGTTTAAATAAAGATGTTGAAGTTTGACCCAACCCAACCCTATATATCGGACTCATTTAATTTGTCATTTTTTGACTGATATATTTCAATATTTACATTTTTATCTTTGAATGGGTGCGTCAATAAAGGGGCTACACGTCACTTGACACAAACATGTACCAATCATCAAATGGGTTGAGTTAGTTGACAAGAACTGATCAAGCTGAGCCTAAATCTAATCTACTTAAATTTGTGTTGTCACGGGTGATGATCCAAATTGAAAGCCCTACATATAACACAAGGTGCATGTCTTAAAGTCAAACCTTGAGTTGCTTGGCAACATCTCTAGCAGAGGATCCGGAAACTTCAATCCAAGTTTTTGAGAACAGTGCACACGCTGACAACATAAACACGAGGTAGAAGAGTGCATGGAAAGGATTGGCTGCCATATCAGCTAAGCTGCAAAAGAAACCAGCACTATGTTAAATCCAGAACAGAAGATAACAAGAAAGATTACAATTGGTAGAAGCCATCGAAATAACAAAAGGGAATGAGAAAAACAAAAGTATAATCACCTTGATGGTGCAGTGATGTAATATGCGATACCACCAACAGGGATGTATTGACCACCCGAGTATTCAGATTCCTTCCACTTGCCCAAAAGGTTGACAAGAAAGTTGCCACTGTACTTCCTGTACAACAGCTGCATAGACGAATACAATCATAGTTGATTACACGACAAAGCAGAACACAGATAGAATCTAACTTGGAGCATGCCACCATAAAAGACCCATTACCTGGGAGATGAAGTACAAATTGGAGACAAGTGCAGACTGTAGAATGATGGGCATGTTGGATGTGTAAAACAATTTAATTGGATATGAACCCTGTTGTCCACGGGCATTCTTTGACCTCACAGGCAAAACCACACGGAACCCTTGGAAGTAGATCACAATAAGAAAGATCAGAACAGTAGCAAGCAAATTTGTCACGTTTGGAAGGTTCTGCCGATAAAATGCCTCTCGGAGAGCCCGAACCTTGTCCGTTCGAGTTATGAGGAGGTGGAAGAGAGCAATAACAGCACCTTCAAACTCAGCCCCTCGCCCACTGTTAATGGTTGTTGGGCTAAATGCCTTCCAGATAATGTTTTCACTGCAAAGGAAAAGCATGAACATGTTCAGATAATGCTAGGAATGGTGTAACAATAACTCAGAAATCTGAAATTCAATAGGTATGTTTTGAAGCAAACCAAGCAAGAACTCACCAGCTATTGGTTGCTATGAAAAGTGAAATACCAGAGCCCAAACCATAACCTTTCTGGAGGAGCTCATCAAGACATATCACAATTATACCAGCAAAGCAGAGTTGTATGATAATAAGAATGGCATTTCCAACTCCAAGTTGGGCAACACTACCATACATTCCAGATAGAACATAGGCAACTGCCTCACCAACTGCAATCAGAATACCCAACAACTTCTGGGCACCATTTCTGAAAGAAAAGATAAAATCATGATTAGGGATTTATAAAGCACACTCAGTAGAGCAAGTCCCGGCTAAATAAGATAAACTAATACCTGAGGATCCAAAATCATAACTAGGGAAAACCCAACAAGGTATATATACTTATAACTAATGTCATAATGCATCAAAATTGAAGTTATTTGATACATTATGTTACAAAGAACACGGAGGAATGCAGACAACTTCCAAAAACTCAACCAACCAAGTCTTTTAATCTGAAGATTTGGAAAACAGAGGATATAATTTTTTACATTAGGTAAAGTGCACACACTTTTGGATCTGTAGTTTTCAACTATGATTACAAGTTTTCAGATAAAGAAACCAATATTCAAGGAGCATAAGAACAATATTTTTTTAAGTAACGTTTCTTGGAACTGTTACAGGCCACCACAAAATGTTTGGAGGGCAAATCTATTAGATGCAATGAAGCAAACATAGAAGCATAATAAGTATGGGTCATACTATTAAGCAATGCATCAGAAAAAATAAGGCACATTTATCCTATTAGGCCAACTATAAAAAATCAGCACTCACACGATACTTACAATAGTGCACGATCTTCACGGACATTGTTGTCCACTTCGATGATCTTAGACCCAGAAAGGAGCTGCATAACCAGTCCAGATGTCACAATTGGGGTGATCCCAAGCTCCATGACAGTACCACGGTTTGAAGCAAGAATGACACGCATCCAATAGAATGGATCGGCTCCTGTTGTTGAGTGTATGCCATACAGAGGGAGCTGACTGCATACCAGGAAAATGAAAAGAGAGATCACAGTGTATATGACCTTCTCTCTGAAAGGAACTTTCCTGTCAGCGCTCTGAACTTCAGGCAGAAATGAAAGGAAAGGCCTGACAAGATGAAGAACTCTAAAACCACCACCCATCTTGTTTTGCTGACACTAAACCAATCCAACCTGCACATTCAATTCATGTAAAATTAAGAATTAAATATGATTAATAGGATCTTGCTAGAACCCACTATCACAAGCAAACGGCACGACAGCTCTTCAGCACAAACAAACAAAAAAATAGAAAGAAAAAAAGAGCAAAAAATATGTAATTTTGAAGCACAATTACACAGTGAACTAGAGCACCAAAGCAGCCAACTTTAGCTCCCTTGCGTGCTGCTTGAAAAGAGCAACATTGTTTAAGGAACTAAATGCATATGAATTGCAAAATCAGTTTAAGAAACATAATCCAAATGTATTTTGATTCCACAATTCAATATTCAGTTGAATTGGTTATTGGAAGTACATTTGAGGATTCTTAACCTGCCTATTTTTGTGACAACTGCTGAAGCATATAAATGCATTGCACAATCAATATCAAGATCTGCAAGTGCAAAAAAGTGCAAAGCTGCAGATTGACATTAAAAAAAATTTAAAAATTTTGCAACTTCAAATGTATTACGAACCTACATAAGTAAATAAAATAGCAGATGAACAGTACCAAATTAAGATCCCAATTGATGTAATATACAACACTTTCAGAGAAAAAGACTAATCCATTCAATACAAAAAAGCTATCAACTCATGCACAGATAAAAACTCAGCAATTACAATCCAACGCCGAGAAGTTTAGCTACACAAACACACATGCATGCATACATACATGGATATACACTTGCCTGACCATAAAAATGATATTTTCTACCAATTGAACTACAGGCAGCCGATAATTTTCGTAAGACAAACCGAAAACGTTAAAACAAGTTTCTTCAATTTTCAACATCACCATCACGTTTCCTCCAATATGCTCGCTAAAATCAGCTAAAAATACAAGCAAACAAGCAACTTCCTCATATCTAAACAACAAACCACCATCCTCAGTCTAGATGCTCATAAACAGCACAAAAACTTTCATTTCCAGATCCAAAACATCGACACAACCAAAATCTCACATCAGAAAACGCAACAAAGATCTAAAATTAACAAAACCAGTGCATAAAATCACAAATCGCAGATCTCGTAAAGGGAACAGAGATAGAGATTGAGATCGAGGAAGACGAACCGGAGAGAACTGGACTGGAGCTTTGGATCTGGAGAGGCAAAATCTGAGACAAGTGTTAAAATGGAGAAGAGGATTTGGCGTTTATGTGCAGGTGTGAACAGGTGCTTTTAGGCCACGACGCGGTTACGAATCAGTGGTTGACACGTGTGATTAGTTGAGTGACGTGGACGGGGAGTTGTCATGTTTGACCATATTTTTGTGCATCCCTTGGATTTGGGGTTGGAATTGTCAAAGTGTGGTATTAGGGGACAAATTTGGGAATTTTGGATTAGATTTGTGCACTCATGGAAAATATCTTTTGATTCTTTTTCTAGTACTAGTTTTTTATCCGACTTTGCACGGGTTTGTATTTTACTCAATTATTCACTATTTTAGTAATATCATTCACCAAATAATTTGATTCGATTCCACACAACTCTTGAGATAAAAATGACATTCAAAAAGTCCATAGCGAGATTAATGATGCTCCTCCAATCTTAGGACTTCTTGTCAAAAGTGAATATGTTTCTGTCCTTCCAGACCTCAAAGGCTAAATTTAGAGCCCTTGCCAAAGGACACCAGGCATCTGCTTGAGTTGCTGAGTTTTGGGGAGTAAGGGTCCGGATGAGCTTCTCAACTGACCAACCTTGAGAATCTCTTAAGGATAGTTGTGAGGCAAACCAAATTCTATCACTATCACTGCATCTAAAGATAATATGGTCCACTATTTCCTCTTCTTCACCACATTTCTCACATATACTCGACTCAGCTAGCCCTCTTCTATTTAAGTTCTTTAGTGAAGGCAATGCATTCCAGATACACCTCCAAAAGAAGATCTTTAGCTTTTCAGGAATAGGGGCACTCCAGAATTTCTTCCAATTGATGAAGTGACAATTAGTGGGAAGGTCGGCTTGGTTTGAAGAGAGATGAACATAGCCACTCTTGACTGAGAATTCTCCATTTGCGGATTCCAGCCAAAGAATGGAGTCTTTACTGTCCCCCTATTGTGGAATTCTGATGTGGCATATGTCATCTGTTGTAGATCTAGGGAAGGAGTTGGAGACCTTTTCCACATCCCATCTTCTTTATCCAGGCTGGAGGAGGTCTTTCACAGTTACTACACTGTCAATTTGGCATCCTTCCTCTCTCTTTAATATTTCATTTCCTACCCAGACATCCTTGAAGATTCTGACATTTTCCCCATTGCCTACTTTCCATTTGCTTCTATTGAGGATGAGGTCTTTACCTAGGCACAAGCTTCTCCAAATCCATGATTGATCTGATATCCTCTTGCATCCCCATATGTTCCCTTCCTTACAGTATTTGGACACTAAGACATGATAAGCCAGGCTTCCGACTTTTTTGCAATTCTCCAAAATTGGATGGCCAGCATACTTAGGTTGAATTTTTCCATATCTCTTAGGCCTACTCCCCCCCATCCCTTTTGGAAGACTCAAAATTTTCCTTGCTATCCATTTTATTCCTTTTTTAAGGTGGCCTTTACCCCACCAAAACCTTGTCATAGCCCCTGTCCACCAATCCGTGAGGTACTTAGGCAATTTATAGAGGTTCATAATATAGAGAAGAAGGGAGGAGAGTGTAGATTTGATGAGGACTAGCCTTCTTGCCTGATTCAACAGATTCAATTTCCAAGATGCAAACACTTCTTCTATCTTCTCCTTTAGATAGGAAAATATCTCATTTCTCATTACAGTCCCCATAAAGGGAATTCCAAGATATTTCCCAAGCCTTGATACCTGGGGCATGGGAATGATTCCTCAAAAATCTTGGAGAATCTTATGGGAATGTTCGGGCTAAAGAACCATTCTGATTTTTTCATGTTCATGCACTGCTCTGAGCCCTGCTCGTATTCCTCAAGCCTCACCTTGAGATTAGCAACAGCATCTAAAGAGGACTTGATGAAGATAAATAAGTCATCGGCAAAAAGGATGTGATTGATGGAAGGACCTCCCTTAGCAATCTGAATACCATGGAGGCTTTTGCTCTCCAGATCTTTTTTCAGCTGACTCGACAGAGTCTCCCCACATAAGAGGAACAGGTAGGGGGATAAGGGGTCTCCTTGTCTTAGCCCTTTATTAGGAGTGAACCATTTTGAACGATCCCCATTGACACTGATGTTGTAGAAGACAATGGAAATGCATTAATAAATTAGGGAGGTCCATTTTTGCGGAAATCCCTGAGCCTTAAGGAATTGAATTAGGAAATCCCATCGGACTCTGTCGCAGGCCTTGCTAACATCCATCTCTAGGGCTGCCTTATAGACTTTTCCTTTTGTAGACCTTTTGATGTTGTGAAGTATCTCATTAGCTATTATGATATTATCTTGAGTTCTTTTTCCCAGGACAAAACTTTTTTGGAAAGGAGAAACTAACGAATCGATAACCCCCTTCAACCTATTCACCATAGTCTTTGAGACTATCTTATATAGGACATTGCAAAGGCTGATAGGCCTGAAGTCTTGAGGGGAGGAATGAGAGTTAATATTTGGGATAAGGATAATGAGGGTTCCGTTAATGGATTTGATGGGGTCTCCATTATTAAGAATATTAAACACAACCTTTGTTATTTCTTCTCCAATAATGTTCCAGAATTTTTTATAGAAGGCAGCTGAAAACCCATCTGTTCCAGGGGCCTTGTTGCTCCCCCAAAGAGAAAACTGCATTTCTAACCTCTTCAGGCTTAAAGGGGGCCATAAGGTCAGCCACTTGGGAATGGGAAAGCTTCATGGTTAGAGTGCCAGAGAATCTCCCAATGGAGGCCTGTCTACTGGAGGGGTCAGTAGAGTTACTTGAGAGAAGATCCTGAAAGAAGGATACAAAGGTGTTATTAATTTTCAAGTGGTTCGTGGTCCATGTCCCATCCTCCTTCAATATCACATTTATCTTTTTTTTGCCAGCCTTCTCGTTGTCATTCCATGGAAAGAAACTTGTGTTTCTGTCTCATTGGCTTAAGAAAGCCACTTTGGTTCTTTGCTTCCACATCTCCTCTTCCATGTCTAAGGTGGTATCAAGGTCATTTTGGATAAGCAAGAGTTTATTAATGTCCTTCTCAGGGTATCATTCCTCTTGGGAGCTAATCTGGACTTTCTCTATTTGTTCCTTAAGGAATGTTTTCCTAGTAAGGATGTTGCCAAAGGTGCTGGTTTTCTAGAAGCAGAGGTTACGGGCTGTTACTTGCAGTTTAATTAAAATAGATTGGAGGGATTTGTTTGCTAGAGGTGAGGCCCAACTTTTAGTGATCACTTGAGAACATGCGGGATGGAGGGACCACACTGTCTCATATCTAAAAAATTTCCTCGCCCTGGGTTTGGGGGACAAGTTAAGGACTAGGGAAGAGTGGTCTGAGACCATAATTGGGTTGGAGACAAGCGATACATTTGGGAAATGGGAAAACCATTCCATATTGCCAAACCTTCTGTCAAGAACCTCAAAAACCTCATCCACATGAGATCTTTTATTATACCAAGGGAACTTTGGTCCTTCCCTTTTAATTTCCATGAGGTGATTATCTTTGAGGAAGATTTTTAGTTGTTCTACTTTGAGCATTATACTAGCTCTTTTCCCAAATTTATCCCCACTTCTGAAGACCTGGTAAAATGTCCTAAGAGACAAATTGGCCCAGAGACATTCTAAAGGGAGGAGCGTATACTCTTCCAGACTTCTTCTCTGTGCGAAAGGTTGGGATGACCATATATACCCCTAGAAACCAGTGAAATCCTTTTACATTGTCTATTTTTATAAAAATTAGGTGCTCTGATGTTGTAATAAGGTTGACTGATAGGGAGGTTCTGATCCCCATCCAAATACCCCCACTAGCGCCATTGCTATCAACCCCATATTCTCTTGAAAAGCCCCAATTTGATAATTTAATGGAGATATTAGAGATTGATGATTTCGTTTCACACAAAAACACAATATCCGGGTTAGTCTCTTTGATTAGGTCTTTGAGATGACGAACGTGCAGAGGGAGACCCAACCCTCTACAGTTCTAACTAAGAATTTTTATTGGGACATGGTGGGCTGTTGAGGGACAGCCGTACCAAAGCCCAGATGTAGATGGTTTCTTAAATTGTGGGTTTCTTCCACAAATTCCAACGAGTGATATATGAGCTTAAGTCTAATTGCCTCTACCTCAACTTTATCACCATATTTCATAAAATCAAATTCATTATTTAAATTAAAAAAAAATAGGTAACTCTGAGCCGTCGTCCAGATCACTGTTCATTTCCCTTCTCCTTTTGCCGCGATCAAATCCTTCCGGTTCCGAAGCAGCCCTCTTCCTTGTACCAGACATAACTCTATCAGCAGGGGAGTCCCAGCAAACCCAAGTAGGTAGGGATGGAGTGGACTCAACTTTGTACGTGTTTCTCTTCAAAACCTCCCACCGGATTTCTCTCTGCAGGTAGAGGTTGAACTCCTCTATCTGGTCCTCCACTGACCCTTCCATACAGTTCCTCTCATGCACAAAAGTACCCCATCCCCCTGAGCCAATCCAGTGGGCTTCATCTTCAGA
>JAYMTA010004643.1:0-12380 GCA_036897625.1 Pelargonium cotyledonis
TTCCGATATGAGTAATATATACCCCAATAGCATATCCTAAAATTATTGGAGTACTCCTACCCAAAATGAAAAAGAACAATTTGATTGTCCTCCAACCAATTCAGCCCATACTCAATTGGGCTTTTTAACGCAAATCAGCCCATGTCAATTAATTACATAAAGGACAATTTAGTCAATTTTATATTTTATACCTACTTCCAAATTTTTTTGCCAAACATATAACATTGCTTCCAGCTGCTTCAAGTCATCAATTTACCAAACATAATTGATTTTTGTAATACATAGCTTCCAGCTGCATTCATATTTTTCAGCGCATCCATAGCTTCCAGTAGCTTCCAGCAAAATCTACGTTTTGTCAAACAATCCCTTATTCTTTTATTTTGCTTTAATATTTTCTTGTCTATCAAGTATCTACTACTTTTGTATTGCATATTATATTTGTAAACATATATATATTGATGAGGTTCATATCATATATTATACGATATGTTATGTGCTTGATTCGTCGTGTTTACTAATAAAAGTAGTACACACTAGTATTGGATCGAATCATCTTCCTAATTATAATGTTTATACACACATTTTCCGATCCTAAATCTCATATTTAATTAGCCACAAATAACTCCACCATAAACCATGTCCCTTGTATATATATATATACATAAAGATACAAAGAGATTTATTAGAAAATATATAGTTGTAATTTAGATTTTGACTTTTCAATCCAAAACAATTGCCAACAATAGTTATTGAAAGAGAGAATTTGAGTGAGCCCTCTACACTACAATTTTACTGAGATATATACGAGTGTTAAGTCATAAGTTAGTAACTTTTCGTTGGTTTCGATAATTGTTAGCGTGGAAGTGTTGGGGGAGTAGCGTCCTACTTTGCACAACCTGCACCAATATCGGCTAGATAATATGTCATCACCTCACAACAAATTATATATATATGGGTTATATCTTCTCATATCCCCTGCACTATTTTTTTTTTCTATGTTAATTCCTGCCCTCACACTTTAGTCGTTTCAAATACTGCACTGTACTATTTTATTAATTTACCCCAAATGACCTGTTGTAGCCGATAACCGCATGTCATGTCACCAAAGTTGTCATGTCATTGCTCCATGTCATGAAAAATGCCACGTCACCATGCGTACATGGCAAATGAAATGCTTCTTCTTCTTCTTCGATTCGATGCGATTCAATTTGATTCTTCTTTGATTCGATTCTTCTTCTTCTTCTTCTTCGTCAATTCTTCTTCTTCTTCTTCGATTTGATTTGATTTGATTCGATTCTTCTTCTTCGATTCGATTCTTTTTCATCTTCTTGTCGGCGCCGGAAAATTCATAGCTTTGAAGAATCCGGCGCCGGCAAGAAAATGATGTGACAAAAATGTGACGTGGCGTGATGACATGGCTAAAAATATGGCGTGACATAGTGACGTGGCATTTGGTTACCGACAATAGTAAGTGAATTGGGTGTAAAACAAAAAAATTTGCAGTCCAAGAATAAAAATGACCAAATTTTGAGGGTACAGGAGATCTGAAAATATATATCTCCATACATATTAACTACATTTTGACTTTTTTCCAAGCATGCACATCTCATTTCCACATGGTTCAGCACTAGTTTACAATAGTGTTTTTTTTAATTTTTTTTTATAATAGTGTTTAGATTAATATGAACACATGGTAAAAATATACTCTATATAATTTCCACGATAAATGCATGTGTTATATATTTAAGAATATTTACATGCGAATAGTCAAATACCCTTTCACGAGTTTATGTCCAAATGGAAGCTTCTCTTGCTCTTTCTATTTTCACACACTTTCAGTCTCAGACTACCTTTACCTTACAATTTCCACATACAAATGCTCTAATACTCAGTTCAGTTGGCCTGAAATTTGTGTCATCTCCTCGTCGCCGTCTCATTTCCGGAGAAAAGTGGGGTAGCAACCTGAAAATTCAACAACGATGAAGATCGTATTACACATTTTGAATACTTGAACACACACACATAGAGCTGGCAATTCGTGTAATAACATGACACACAAAATGAGATTAGCGTGTTTGGCCTCACAAATTTTGTATTTGTGTCGTGTTTGTGTTGGCCCTCCGAAACACAAACGCTAATCAGTCAGTATGTCACAGTGTAACTTACATTCCGAAAGAATGGGCCTCTCCAAGTCGCTTTATGGGTAGTTTCGCCATGTGGCATACTCCTATGCTTGCTATTTAGATGTTGATCAGTGCTGTTAATGATGCAGCTATAACCTTGTTTGCCCTAATATGTGTTTATTGAACTTGATGTCCGTGGATAAGGCTGACCCCTCCCTACAGAAGCAGGAGTTTGGGGCGCCGAACTGGACCGTGACACAATGTCCACGTTACTTAGTGACAAATGAAACTAAGCATCTCATGATGTATAAGCATATAAGCTACTTCATATTTTACCAATATCATGTGTGCAAGCGCATAACAGAGATCTACAGAATCATTAAAACTCACCTCCAAAGACGATATGCCGAGGATAGATGCAGCTTCCCAGACCATTGTTCAAATACCTAATTTGAGCCCGAACTAGCAGCAAAAGAAGCCGGTGCCTTGTTGTCTCTCAAAGGGTATTCACTATGAATTTGTGTATTGTGCTGGTTGCTGTGATTGGTCATTATATGATTTGATACCGCACCGTTATTGTCCCTACTATTTTCTTTGGTCTCAAGACGCTCCATCATGCGAGACACACTAGCAATTCCTGCGTTAATTTCTCTCCGAACTTCAGAACCGAGATCAGCCATGGAACTGCTTCGAGAAAACAGCCTCTCCTTCCACCCTCTTGTACTCTTTGAAATGGACTCTTTGTATCTGAAATACAACAACCATAGACAACAATTTCAGACATATGATTTTACACACACACACACACACAAAAAGAATGATTCAAACATTTACAGTTGCTGGGACGAGCAATTACATTCGTGACAATACCTCGTGGACGCTGAATTAAATCTAGATTTCAGAGAATCTGAAAATGACTGAAGTTCTGATGGTCCTGCTCTATCTTGATTTCGTGAAGCAGGTAAACTTGCAGAGCTTCAACAAACAGAAGAGAATCAACCAAATGTGCAATGCAGGTAAACTACAATGTGCGAAAAACATATATATTTACCGGCTCCTAGAGGAAAATCCTTGTCGGTTTATCACATTAGATCCAGATGCTGAGGAAGAACTCTGACCAGCCGGAGGAGATAAGAGCTGCGGGACATGTGGTGATAGTTCACCAGATGTAAGGGGGGTAGATGGACTAGCTACAGCAGCAAGTTCAGCTTCACCTCCGCCCTGAGTTGGAGGAGCAGGACCGGATGGTTGTCCATTCGGATGAGAGGAAAATACCAGGAAGTGTGGTGGACGTGTATGAGCAGATGTGCGACTTCTCTGGATTTCCCTCCTACTCATGTGATGGGCTCTGCTCATTGCAGCTGCAGCAGCCAAGTGCTGCATTATCCGTTCCTCGAGCTCAGAATCAGTTGCACCGACGGGCAACTGCAGGACAATATAACAATCACATAAGCACAATTTTACAAGCATAGCTAGCTTGCATCAACAAACAAAACAAAAACAATAAGATAACAATTGAATATTATTCTACGAGGAACTGATGGACAATATACATGTTGCAGCTCGAAATCGCCAAGGGTTGGATGATGAAATATTGTGGCATTTCTTTGAATCATCCTGATCTTCCTCTCTCGCTCTACTGCCTCTAGCAATTCTTGACTGCCACAATATGGATGTTAGAAATTCAATGGAAGTAATTTTGAAACCATAAAAGGAACATCTAAAACCAAAGAAAACAAATTGAACCTGGTGGCATCCTTCATTTTAATGGTTTGCATACACATTGGACAATGAGAGCTTCTTTGGCACCTACAAATATATTTTAGATGTAAATATCAAGTTTATTTATCTCACACTTCATACGTAAATCAGTCAATTACTACTAAATCAGCTGTGGGTGAGGATTGATCATTTAATGGAACAAATATTCCAAATATCATCTGAGCCTTATCAGTGACGTTTGATAAAAGAAAAAGGAAAGAAAAGAAAAGAAAGAAGCTTTCTTATCACTTGTGCTACCTTACACATTTCACAACATTAAACAACCATTTAGTATAAAAGATCAAAGATACCCAAAACAGTTCATGATTTACAATTAGTGTAACAATGATGGAACCAAAAACTAAAGACTGCAATATGATCCAGCACTGGGAATATAATGAATTATACCATTCGAGGATGCATTGAAGGTGAAACTCGTGTCTACAACTAGTCTCCTGCAAGACAAGACCGTAAAGTAATTGGTTATGGTGGGCTAACCATGCCTGGACAATAAAAAAGACGTAATACAGAACACACTATATATGGTGCCATAGAGTCAGATATATTACTGTAGATGGGTCACTTTCGCAGAAGTCCTCGAGGCATATGCTGCAAGCATCGTCACAGGCTGGTTGAATACCTCCTTCGACGAAAGCTGCAGCTGACGTCATATGAGTTTCATCTTTCTTGGCCTCCTCCATCCTTGGAACCTTCAAACCACAAACCAACAAATTTCAAACCTCATATCCAAATAAAATTCTCAAGAATTAACTAATTACAATAAACAATTGAAATCAATGAACAGAGTCCTAATCGAAATTAACATGGCTTTGTTTAGTGAATATTTTTCCTTTGTTAAGCTCTAACTTCAACAGTCTTATTCTTCCTCACCACTCCGACCACATTATTTTTCGACCTTCCCCGAGCAATTTCTTATTACAAAAAACTAACCCATTATAGAAAAAACTTCATAACCTAAGATAAAGTTGTGTGTGTGTGTGTGTGTGTGTGTTCGGGGCTCAACAGCACAATCTCCTTGTAAATAAACTTAAATTGTCTACAACATCAAACCCTCATTGTTTTGTTCATTTTTACCTGGCATTTGAGTATCTTGGTTTCTTTTCATAGATTGACAAAATTTCTTGACAAATTCAGCACTTTTTTTTTAATTGCAGAGGAGCAGAACTCTCTAATTCTCATTCACAACCACATAGAGTAGCATTTAACCCAATAAGCCTCCATGAATCAGACCAATTCACATCTAGTCATCACAACAAGCTATAAAATACACAGATCAAATTCAACAACTGGCATTAAAACAACAAATTATAAATGAAAACCAATTGAGGAATGAACATTTGGAATGCAACAAACCACACAGATTCATACACATAACAACCAAAACTGGTAAAAACAAAAATAGGGTTTACCTCCATATATGAATATGTGATGCTCCACAAGAAAAAAAAGGGGCTCAAGAGATAAGCTGTGGGGAGAGAAGAATTGCTAGAGGAGCATAGCAGGAAATGGAGCCCAAGAATTCTGAGAAAGAAAAAGAGGAAGAGAGAGAATGTGAGAGGAAGAAGAAGAAGAAGGCATGGCCACCTTTAGCTTTAATCATGGGGTTTGAGGTTGCTTTCATTTTATTGTGTGTTGGAAAACAAACCCCTCAAAAGTCTCATCTTTTCCACCATACCACCTTTGAATAATTGGGTCTCATCACATGCGATAAAGTCCAGATTCTCACATTTAGGCCCATTTCTTGTCTTGTCTTCGACAAATTTTTAATCAATTTTTTGTTATTATTGGTAAAAATGAGCTCATCATTGCCATAGTCATGAATCTTTAACTTTTCCATGAGATTGTTATGTATGTATGTATGAGTCCAAGATGGTAGAAAAATGAAGTATTTGCTAAATAAAGAAACATTTATTTATTTATTTTTGTATATATGATGGAGCTGGAAAATTGTTTTTATGTGTAGTAATGGAAGTTGATTCCAACATTGAAGCCATACCAAACCAATAAATAGAATTTATTTCTTAAGAAGAAATTTACATTTCTTAGGTCATAATAGTGATGGCAACTTGGCATTGAACATGAAAGTTACTTCATCTTTACATAAAGTCCAAAAGCTATGAACAGAACAAAATGTCTAGTCGGCTAGTGTATAATTTAAGAGAAAATAATATTGCAATTTTTTTTTGGGTTAAATTATAATACTTTTTATTTATTATCATAATTATTATATTTCATCTTCTTCTTCACAATTTTGGTAGTTCACAAGAATATCATGCCTTAAACAATAGCATATTGATATTATTTATAGAATTTTACATTCAATTTCTCACTATTTTACTGACATGTGTCGCCCAATCGTCACATCGAAATATTCAGTATTGTGAGTTTTCAAATAAACTATTCATAAAAAACAGAATAAAATACTGCGTAATTATCAACTTTGCACCCAAACTATAATGTCAAGTGTAACATTGGTATACCGCCAAGGTCAAGTTCATGTGTCCAATGTTTGGGGGAACCGCCAAGGTCGCACATGGGCACTTAGGAAGGTTTTTAAGATCCCAACATATTTTAGCACGTGATTTACTAGGACACCACACTAGAAATGTGGACGACCTTTAGAAACCTAAGTGACCCTCTTCTACAGCTAGGTGGGGCAATTGAAGGTCTGAAAGCTCATTTAGGTACTCCAAAAAAGTACGCTTGAAAGGTGAGTCTCATATCCACAACGAGTCCCACACCATTCAATCATAGTACGTTGTATTGTCGAACGTGATTTGCAAGTATAGAAATCTTTCTTCGGAGTTCAACATATTCATTCACGAAATTCTATCTACTTTCTCTCATATAGTAATGGGAGGCATTGACGAGTGTATCAGAGATTGGTGAATGATAGATAATAAATCACAAATAAAGACAAAAACATGACTTTACTACCACCCTGCCGACATACAAATCCCAACGGTTTCATACACTCGGTTCAACGAGTTTTCTACTATTAACCAATTTTCATATTATAATGGGCCGATGGGCTTTTTCTTGTGGAAAATTAGTTAAGCCCATTTAAAGACAAATGACGATATGGGCTTCTTAGGCCCAACATCCTGTACCAGCAATGGACATGAAAGCACGAGTCAACTTGGGCTGATTCAACCTAGCGACTCGCTTCAGTGGGCCGATTCAACTTCACTGTCTCGGCTGGATCACAAGAGAGCTAATCAGATGAGATCGCGCTCATGAAGATCTGGTGCAACCGTCGACATGGCAGGCATGAAATGAATGAGGGAAGATGTGATGACACGTGACAAGTGCAAGTGAGGTCTTTGTGCGCGTGGGGTGGGGTGGGGATTTTGGGCTCCATTCTTATATATTTTCAAAAAATTGGGTCCAATCTGTCTGATTTAGCTATGAGAGGTGCTATGTTCGAATTTTATTTATTTAGTATTTATTATTATTTATAAGCAAATGTATCAGCCGGAGCTCGAACCGAGTTTCTTTGCCCACAGTAAACGGGTTTGGGTTAAAAAGAAAGAGCTATCTTATCGTGTAGCTAAACCGACTAGAAAAGAAAACTCATATTTTGTTTGTGTTTCATTTGGATATTACTTTTGCGACAAATAATTATTGAGCTCTTTCAGGTGAATATTTCGGACTCATCCTAGATTCAAACGTTGCTGCTTCATGACAAACTATTTGTTTTATGATTTTTATTGTATCATCACAAAGTTCATAAATTGATAGCACCATTTGTTTAGACTATGTTTTTCGTTCTGTCCAGCGAGTTTAAAAATACACAATCAAATGATTAAGTGGATTAAATTGGAATAAAACTTTCATTCGAGAAAGCAAAAGGGTCGGTCCATTCCAATATTCCATCAGATTAATTAACCCCTTATCCAATAGTCTTTTTTACAATATAAAATTAAGCAAAGAGTAGTGGAGGTTGGATGTAGATAAGTGTAAAAGAATCTAAAATGGCCGAAAGCTACAAAGCAAAAGTAGAGATAAAAAAAATTGTTGTTTTTGACACAAAATTATTAATTATGAATACCATTTGCGGAATCAAATTTTGAAACCACAACTCTTCTTTAATGTTTTGTGTTTCATGGTGTCATGGTTTTGGTACACACTGAGACTGTGTCATGGATTCCATAAAGTTAATATATTGTTGATTCTCTTTGCGAAACTCAAATCAATTGTATTCGTTTAATATAGTAAATGAGTTTGATTTAGTATCATATTAGACCCAAAATTTTTTTTTCTACTTTCGTTTTCTCTTTGAATTGAATCTAAACGGGACCGTAACATAATGAGAGATTGAGAATAAGAGAAAATGAGTATTACAAATGAAAAGATTACTGAAAGAAGTGGTAGAACAACTAAATGACAGGAATTAAAGTATTACTATCAAACTATATTTTGTGATTCAGTTGTTCAAACTTCACTTCAAATATTTGGCCTAACATGTTTTAATTTGGTAATAGAGGTGAACCCAATAAACACAACGAATTTAGAAGAGATATGAGAACTCTAACATGCAAACTTGTTATAATTGTTTACAGGGGAGATAAGAGAAATGAATATCAAGCTCATGACGTCTATCATTTTAATTAATGTAACATCCTAATGACGACTTGGTATATGGTAGAGACAATGGAGTCTTGATAACTCCTTGCATGAGGCTTTCAAGCTTGACTTCTCTTGTGGGTTTATTTTCACTCTCGGATGTACTCGAGTTACGATGAATTTACCCCATGGATGAGAGAGGTGAAGCTTTATGCCTTCGTAGGTGAGAGAGTTAAAGAGCCTTAAAGAAGCAAGCACCGGCAAGCATGGGAAAATGTTAGAAGGCGTGAGAAAGAGGCGCTTGCAAACGGATCAAGTCCTCCATATAGTATAGTCGATTAAGAACTCGCAGAGAAGACAATTGCAAAAGCAGGCTTTAACTTTACTTCATTTACATAATTTTCAAAAATGTATAAGTTTACGTCTAATTTTGGTTCTTGTTGACTTTGTCGAGACGTGAGAGCCAGTTCGCAACGGAACGAATCACGAATCGACTAAGTTCTCCATAATTAGTATGCTCGAAATGCACGCTTCAAAAGTATAGAAATATACTACTTAAAGGGCACCCACCTTTATATTCCTAGTGGTCATTGCTAGGATCCCTAAAAGTAAGAGCCACCCACCAATCAAAAAGAAAGTGCATATATTGCAAATGCAAATATGCAATTGCAGGTTTCAGGTGACCAGAGAAGCACCTGGGTGCAGCACAGCCAATTCAAGAATATCTATGACTTAAAGTTAATTTTGGATAGTGACTTCTTATTGAAAATGACCATACACACACTGTTTTTCCTTTTCACCTAAGAATATTTTTATTATTAGTACAGTGACACAAAAGCTAAGCTATACATTACTTTCATCAACATGTATGTGACAAACGTTTGTGAAGTTCAAATACATTAATTAGAGGTTCACATGTGTGAAAGCCAAACATTACACTTGCACTTCCACACCATAGCTTCTTGGGAAACTTGTGAGTCTTTTTCACCTTTCAAGTCTATTAGAAGCCTCTGAATAATCCAAAAAAGGGTTTCCGTGGATAAATACGCATCGGCTACAAATATAAAAAAGGGTATTTATGGTCTCAGTGCATTGATCGATGATCTATTCAATGTAGATGTTCTTAAATTGTATAATACAATGCACAAAATGGTGACTTTAAAGAGATAACGTTGTTATAGTTTTTTTAAGGAGTTGATTCTTGTAAGAACTCAATGTCTCTCTTATTTAATAATGAGATATATATATATATAGCGTATAAATTATATTTTTGTCAACATAAAATGTGTATTGGCCCGACGAAATCTATTGTGTTATATTGACATGATGTTATTTATGTGTTCCTTAGAAGATGTCTCAATGGTCGAGACATATTTCTCTGTGTGAGGTCGTAACCGAAAATCTCTTTTGAGTTTGATGAGATGATGTTTTGGGTTAAAGTATGAGAGTTGCGCAATATCGTGTAGCTCGACTAATGGGAAAGAAATGTTATGCGTTGTTTCCACACATGAGTTCGACCAAGACTGGTCTATTATAATAGTTTAAATTACTATATTAATGCGTAAGTTGGTTACAATTTATAATTATCAATACTGAACATTGTTTAAGAGCATATGTTATAACTAATATTGTTAAATTATTTTCTTCAAATCATTCATCTCTATATTTGATCATTTCAACAACTAATGTCTCGTTTCAGTTCCTTTTATCCGAATATACTTTTACACGAAACTCAACTCGTAAGAATAGTTTATTTCTTTCGGTAGTGTTATATATTGTATAAATGGTTTGGTTGATAACTAAAGATAATTGATGGCAAGTGAAAAGGTAAAAAATAGTGAAAAAGGTGGAGAAAGTGGTGTTAATAGTGGTTGGCGACATTAAGGAGTAGCATGAAAGGTGAAAGCTCCCTCTGACTGGTAATTTCGTACAAAACAAATGGAGTTGTAAAATACACCGGCGGATTTAAGGAACCGCCGTTCATAGGTTCACTCTTTTCGGACAAATAAAAGACAATATCATCGGATTCACTTTGGAAAACATGTATTCAAATGCCCAAACTTAGCCTTCCATACCAAATGTGGCATCAAAACCAATCTCTTATGTTTATGCACTGCAACTCTCTTTCCACTTCTCTTCTTTTTAAAGATTTAATGCTCACCAATTTGGTAATTTGCTTAAAATTGTCCATGAAAATTTTTCGGTATAAGATTGCATGAACAATTATCTTTATATAATATTTAAATTTAAAATTATACCGTTTTTATTGAATTTTTATTTGGAGATCTACCTCGTACTCATTTTAAATTGACAAATCATATCTAAACATTAAAACGAACTGAACTCAGGTCAAACGAGTAATCATGATCAGCATGAGGATGTCATAAGGCACTAGACAATCCAAAGGGGTGAATGCATGCCACAAGTAATATATGAAACATTCCCAACATCAAATCAGGAAACTTTACTGGAATGGACAACCAAATTACTAGTCCTAAATGTATAAGATCAATCACTTACTCCCTCCGTCTCAAAATGAGTGTCATCATTTCTATTTTGAGAAAAATTAAAGAGAAGTTAGTTGGTGTAGCATGTTTACTATTATATCTTTATAATCATGTGTTGAGAGATCTTAACTAAGTTTTTTTAAAAAGTACTATTGACAATTCATGCATAACTATCTTATTAAGAAAAAGAAACAAGACACTCATTTTAGGACAAAAATAAAAGAGAAACAGAACACTTATTTTAGAACGGATGGAGTATATAAAAAATACAACAAACCTAGAAAACGATCGGGTACAATTTCACAACTACACTACATCCGAGACTAAGTGTTGAATAGTTACTACTGACATTATCACAAGGCATAGTCATTGTTAGGATGATGAAGTCGGACCTCATTCTAATCATGCATAAAGGAAGAAGTCAACGACACTGTGTTATCTAAATTGTCAATGCCTTTGTGTGGCAACAACTTTCACCCAACTAAAAATGATAATTTAAAGTATAAATCTCCATGGTAAAATTTCATTCATCAATTACGAACTCTAGCTTCACTTGAATTATATTTGATGATAATGTAATCGTATTTCCAAATAAATCATAAATGGGTAATAAAAAAAAAGTTAATAATTAAAAATAAAAATCCAATAATTACACAAAATTGGACTTAAATATAATCTCAAGTTCATTCCTTATGGTTGCTTGCTGGTTACAGAAATCAGAGAACTGATCATGGCAGTACGTACACAACAATCTCCGACCAACATGAATCATTCCACACTCATCGTCTACACTCTTCTCTCTCAAAAATTCACTCAACAACAAAACCCAATTCGCCAAACCAAAAAAAGAAACAATTTTGAGCTCATGAGCGACACATTAACGAAATATAGTATCAAAAATCGAACCAACAAAATGAGAGAAGAAGACGATGTTGGTGGTGGTGGTTACTGACCGGCGACCAGTTTGTTCACGGTTGTTTCAACATCATCGGCGACGAAGGCTCTCTCCGGGAAGGACTTCTCCAGAAGCCGGAGCCGTCAAAATTGGCCCACATCTCCTTCTCCAGCTTCACCACCTCCTCGTCCACCTCCTCCCCCATCCCCGGTAACTCCATATCCGCCCAATCCACCGGGTGAATTTGATACCCAGGCTCTTCGCAGCCGCACTGGCACCCGCTCCGCCGCGGCGGCGACAACAGCAACCCTTCCTTCATCATCCGCCGCCTCCGCCGCGACCGGAGGGCCCTCCGGCAGATCCCTCTCGGGAGCTTGTACATGAAGATGAAGAGCAGGTTCACGAGCCCGCAGGGGCAGCAGCAGCACACGGCGGCGCACTCCGCCGCCGTCCCTCCCGCCACCTCCCCGAATGTGGAACACGAGCACGATTCCGGCGGAGTCGGCA
>JAYMTA010004644.1:0-12376 GCA_036897625.1 Pelargonium cotyledonis
TTGAAACTCTTGGGCTCATCTCCCGAAGAGATGGCCGCTAAGAAAGCAGTGTGAGTAGGTGAAAATCTTTCATAAGAATTTGAGTGAGTTAAAGGATATACCGTAGAGCTAGCTGATGGAGGCTTTATAAATCGGCACTCCCCCTCACAAATCTTTCATAAGAAATTGAGTGAGTTAAAGGATATACCGTAGAGTTAGCTGATGGAGGCTTTATAAATCGGCACTCTCTCTCACGTGTATGTATTTCTCTTCCACACGTGGGCCGCTGCAGGCATATCCATCTGCAAGCGGGCCGGAGACCACAGGGGAAGACAACATAAACGGGCCACTTCAACATTCTATATTTATCCGATGTGGGATTCATTATCCACTTCAACATTCCATTCAAGTAAAATGAAAGAACATTATTAAAATCAAAATATATAAAAACCTAAGGGAATTATAATATAGAACATATATAAAAAATTAATATGCATGGGTGATGGTTTATATGATAGTGAGTTGTAATATGTAGAATCGGCGATGAAAGATAAGCTCCATCACGAGCAGGTGTACGTGTCTTGTTGCTCAAGCCATAGTTGGCAACAGATAGATAAGTAAAGCCACAAGCATTTATTAATAGCAGTGTTGGGTGGTGGTTACTGATTCATCAATAAAGATTATGGAGGCAGACGGTTATTGTGCACAAATACAAACAGTTTAAAACCATGAAACTGCTTTTTGGAACTCAAACCAAAAAACTTAATTAAAACTCATATCCATAAATAAAAAGTTATCTCAAATTAAATTATATAATTTTCGGTTTAATGACATCTATGGCTCACTAATTTGACATGTTTTGTCTCTAAAAAATTAGTCATACACAGAACATTTTGATGTGTGAATAAAGATTATGCAATGCAATTCAGAAACCACATATTTTCACCTCCTTCGCAAATCAACCTTGCTTTGAAAACAATGCAACATGTGTGTAACAGTCTCAAAATCTCTGTTTTCTCTATCCTAGCTAGTATATATGGTTGATAGTGGAATCATCTTATTTGAATTTAGATCCAATTTAATAGGTAAAGCTGCTTTTATTTGAGTGCCCCTATCTCTTTTTCTTTGTTGTTTTGACGGTAGACTTTTTAGAGTTTTTTTGGTTTGGCTACTACTGTTTTTGATTCTCAAAGTGACGGTAATCTACTGAGTTTTTATACATCAAATTGTGGTCTTTATTGTTAAGATAGTAAGTCTTGCTTTGATAGCAAGTTAAGAGTTGTTAAGATTTACGTAGTGGTAACGACGTTGATTCGTGGTAGATTTTTATTGGTACATGTGTAGGACAACAAAAGACAATTGCAATGAGGGAGAGTATTCCGCGCAGTCGCCTTAAACTTCAAGTGCAATCGTTCTCAATTGATCGTGTTTTTCAGGCTGAGACGGAGGATTCAAGTAGAGAGTTGAAGGATTCATTAGTGATATTTCATGCAAATCCAAACTAGAGGGGAGGTTGTGGCCAGTGTCTTTGGTTTGATCGTTGGTGATAGTCAGCTTCTTGCTGATAATTCTAATTTTGTTTCGGTCAGTCATGCTAGGAGGTTTGCGAACCGAGTGTACTTTGCGATAGATAGGACGTCAATGTCAGTTTTAGTTGATTGGTTGGGTGTGTCGACCCAGAGTTTATTTCTTCTCTTAGTTTAGTTTTTGTTTATGTCTTTATTTTGAATTTTGATTATGTTCTTGATTTGGATTCCTAATAATATTTGAATTTATTTTGTTTTTTATTTTTATTTAAAAAAAAAAAAACTCTAAAGTCCACCTATATCACATATGAATCCACCGACTTAAGATCAACCTTGAAACTAGAACGGTTTGTCGGATAGAGTAAAAATATGCATATCTCACTTTGAGAGTGAGAATTAAACAAAGAGATATGCAACAGTCTTCCACCTCATGTGCAGAAAACTTGTGCAACAACTTCAACATTCAAATCTAAATGTCCATAGACATTGTTATGCATAAGTTTAATAGTTGAACCAAACAAATACTAAAAACTTCAACGAAGTAGATGGAATGATAATGACAAAATGCTAGAACAAATCATTACCACAGAAAGCTATATATAACTAGACAATTCGGCTGGTAAGATAGCAATAGCACCAAGAATTAATTACTTCCAAAAGTAGGTAGCCACTATTAAAATTAATGAATTTCGATATTTTCTATCTACGGAGATAAATGTCTTTAAGTCCCTTCGGTGACATCCGATAAAATTGAAACGATACCTATCTATGCAACTATTTATGTGTTGAAAATGTTTAATTCAATTTCGGCTCGAGTACATATAGAAACCGGCTATAGCTAACTAATATACATAGACAAATAAATTTATTGGAAGAAATAAAAATAAAACGTAAAAGCTAAAGGATGTACATAAAAATTAAAAATGAAATTTTCACGTGTTTCATTCAAAAAAATCGGTCTTCCCATACTAGTCGGTTCAATTAGAAGTATAGATGAGATCTCGTAAGAATAAGTTACATATGGGTTTAAAAAAAAAGGTTTGTTACGAACATTTCAGATAAAATAAATCAAATTGAAATGAGTGTGGTCAACATAAATCAACTATATATATCAAAAATGATATCGTGGCCGTGGAGCATCACAATCGCCCCTAAATCGATTAAAAGAAACTCATGTCCCAAATCATAGAGCCAAAACTGGGTCCACGCTCCCGAAAAAACTTGGTGCTAAGATCGAGATGACTTAGCCACAAATAACTGATCTCAGTTTCGCTTTTTTATTTTTTTTATTATTTTTTTTATAGTGCAAACTTTAACTCAAGAGCGCAAGACCAAAACCATGTCAGTCATTTCAAGTGTTCAAGTACAAGATTCAAATGTTTAAGAGAAAGTCGAGTCTCTTATTTTTAAGTGGCTCCAAAAGTATCACCGAGTCCAATGTTCTATTGACCCTAAGTTGATAGGAGTGCATCACTTGAAATTAGAACTATTAATTTGAAATCAAACAAACATGCATGTAACAAAAATTCGATTCGTTTATATAGATTCAATTTGTATAAAATGAACTAAATTAATTTTCTGTTTGAATTGTACAAATCTATACATTTTATACGTAAAACTCGAAACTCAATTCAAAATTCACAATTTACGATCAACATTTATTTTAAGTCATCTTAAAAAATTCAATCCGACCCAGCTCAATAGGAACTAAAAAAAAAACTAAATAAATTGTAAATGAAGTAAGGAAATTTATCTATTTTACAATTTAATTTTCATGACTGTCACTGGACAAGGCTGACAGTGATGGATAACTTATCAAACCCACTTGAGTTGTTTATCTTCATTCCCTACACAGTTGTCCTCTTCGCCCACGAAAAGGATAGGCTCTCAAAATAGCATCACCAACAAACTGAGGTTCAATATCTATACACGTGTCGATACAACATTGGCTGATCATGCAAAAAGTCAGAAGAATCTAGATTTTTAAAGCAAATCCAGCACTCTCTGCACTGAATCTATTTCCGGATAGTCACGGTTCCACCTGATCCTACTCTCCAAATAGGAACAGAGGGTTTCGAATCCGAAGAAGATCAACTACCCATAAAAACTACCACTTACGGCCACCATTTCTTCTCCCAGTTTTCGATTAGGGTTAGGTTCTTGGTTATTTTCGATCCCACAAAACCTAACCAGTCACGATCAATACTCATGGAAGGTGAATCGGGTGAGTTTCAGGATTGGGAATTGCTCAACCACAGCTCAGGCTCTGCTCTGGTTCACTCTGACTTCGAGGACGCGCCGGTGGAGGCGTCGATAGATGGCGATTCCGAGGGGATGATCAAAACCGATTACTTCTCAATTGATTCTCACGAAAGGTACGATAAGATTGCTCCTAGACGCGATGCGAGCGAGGAGGGATCGGTTGAGTCCGACAATCCGAGTTGGATTGATCCGGGTTCGGAGAACAGGTATGGGAGGAAGATTTCTGGGGAGTTCTGGTCTGATTCGAGCAGCGAGAGATCTGATGAGCGCAAATTTGCAGATTTGGATGTTAAGCACGAATTGGGTACTGTGGAAGCTGTGGAGGTGAAGAGCCAATTGGGCGATGATGGAATTGGGGAAGAATTGGGAGCAGGGGATTCAAATTTGGGTGCGTTTGAGTCTGGTGTTTATAATTTGGATGCGAAAAGCGAATTGGGTTTGGTTGGAAATGATAAGATTGATGTGGGTTTTGAGGGGTTTGGAGAAATTCAGAATCAAGATATGGACTTGGGAAGGTTTTGGCCTGGTTCTGGGGATGGTCTGGTTTCGATGAAATTGGGAGATGTTGATGTTTCTAAGCTGAGTGAGGTGGATTCGAATATGGAGTCGAGAGGAGAGGTGTATTCGGAGAATGAAAGTGAAGATGGTGCAATTGTGGAGATAAAATCTGATGCCAAGCCAGTTGGTGTGGGAGAGAATAGAAGGGTAGTCTGGTGGAGGGTTCCTTTGGAGTTCTTGAAATATTGTGCTTTCCGGGTCAGCCCTGTCTGGTCTTTCTCTGTGGCCGCTGCTTTGATGGGATTTATTATTTTGAGTAGGAGATTGTCTATGATGAAAAAGAAGACCCAGAGTTTGCAGCTCAAGGTTACAGTTGACGAGAAGGTCTGTTCTTCCATCTCTTCTACTATATGTTTTAATGTGGTATCTATAGCTGTCTTGTGCTAGTTTCTCATGTTCAGCAGCTGATTGTACTGAATTTAATATTACTCACTGTGCTGGACATTGCTTCAAATTACTTCAAAATAACATAATAAGCTGTTCTAATTTTAGATTTACATGCCATGGCCTGGTGATTGTGTTGGGGAGTGTTTACTAGTTCTCATTCTACCCATAATGTCAGCAATAGTCCTGATGAATGATGATTACAAAAATATTGTTTATCTGCAAATTTTGATTATGCAGTTAGCTTCAGGATATTTTCAACAGTTTCTTAGCCATTCGGCCACAATTTTATTCTAGTAGGTTGAGTGATCAATTTGAATACTAATTGAGGAGAAGTTGGGTATGATGTGGATCATACAGTTGATGATGCTTTAGATTAACTTCTTAGCATTATTTGAGGCATTGTATTGGGATGTCTTGATGCACTGATTTGTGGCAAATTGATTGTTTGAATTAGAGGATGCTGCTGCCTTACACATGAAGCTGTAAATGAAAGAAGTCAGTATCTTTTATGGATTCATTTTGGTGGCTTCATGGGTTTTAAGATTCATAATAGTTGATGGAACCATCTTGAGTTATAGTGCACACATGATGACCAATGGATATATTTAGTTATGAACTAAAGTGGAAAGCCTGTGTACTGTAGATCAAATTCTGAGCCACCTGGTTTCTTCACTTGAAATATCAGTGAATTATTAGGTATGCAAAAGATGATTTGGTTAAAAATGATCACAATTCATTTGCCATAGAGTGATACTAGCTATCCTTGAAATTAATGGCTTGATGGGAAGGTTAATATGACAATGAAAAGTCAAAATTCATAAAGTTAAATTCTACAGTAGAATTTCTACTCTTCATGGCTGTAAATTCAAGTGGTCACAGTTCGTTATGTTTGATCAATCTCTGAAAATGGACCAATAATGTTGATAATAGTATAATACAGCCTGCCTTGTTGGAGTTTGATGGAAGAAGTGAGATACTGCTGTAGTTTTCCTTTTTTATTCTCCTTCTCCATTTACTGCTGGTGAAATGTGAATTCACTTGTTGTGTTACTTTTGTATTCAAGTATTGGTTCAGCAGTTTTTTGTCTCAATATGTCTTGTAGAGGTTGAAACTGATGTGTTCAATTTTGTTTGTTTGTTTGTCTTCTTCTTTGATCGATTGTTGCAGAAGGTGTCTTTGTTCAAGAGTCGTGCTGCACGTCTGAATGAAGCATTCTCAGTGGTGAGGCGGGTTCCTATTATACGCCCTTCGCATCCGGCAGCTGGGTTGAATTCATGGCCTGTGATGAGTTTGAGATAAACAAGTCTCGCCTTGTGTAGTACTAAAAAAGTGAAGCAGCTTGTTCATAAGTTAAAAAGTCTATGATTGTATGTTCTAATTGCTCTACGTGGAAATCTTCTCATTATTGTAGTATTTTCTGTGTGCGCGAACGTGAACCCGAACCTTAAGTATGTGAATAATACCAGACTTGAGTTCTGTCATGTTAATGGCTTTCCTTTTATTGTTTCCTTAATTTAGCTCTCCTGACAGGTACATAATTGCTTTTTTTATGAGAACCTATGTTTAACTCGTACAGAACATGATTGTGATTATAAATATGTAACCGAGTCCAGCTTTGTTTCTTTTCACCAGAAACAATATGTATATTTGTGGTTAAACATCAATAATGTATATCTGTTAAAGATCCATTAGAAGAGCTTACATTCATAACCTGGTTAAGTTGATATAATCTTTAACCATACAAATACAAATCCAATCATAGGAAATTAATCCAAAACAAGAAATATTTAAAACAATCAAAATTTACCATTTCTGGCTGTTACTGCATTTTCTTACACTGATCCACTTTAGTTGATACTCATTTATCCACAATAGTTCAATAAAGAAAAATATTATTCTCTCCGTCTCAAAATGAGTGTCTTGTTTTTATTTTTTGCAAAAATTAAGAATAACAAGATAATTTAGTGTGTTTCCTATATAACCATCACTTTTCCACATACACCTCATGTGTACATCTACCCATGTGTATTAGTGATAAGGGTAATATAGAAAAAACAATAACATAATAACCTAAAAATAAAAACATGACACTCATTTTAGAACAAAAAATTTAAACAGACAGGACACTCGTTTCGGGACGGAGAGAGTATTTGTTTGGTTCTTATTTTTTCTTTCCATTTGATAAAAAGAACTGTTCCCAAATTCTGTAAGATCAACCGAAGACTACACAGTTGTTGATCCATAACTTAATGCAGTCATGATCTTATTTGTTATCAACAAGATCCACAAACAGGAATTACAAAGCCAGTTACGTTCTCGACCACCAAAATACATCAATGACATCAAGTGATTGATTTCGGTAGAATGTTTCGATCATGTAAGAAGCATTTTGCCATCACTTATGAGTGTTAGTTGGCGAACTCACTGATTTATAGAATGTTCGGAGGATCAAAGAATGTCTTTTTCAGCCGCCACTTATGGGAGGTATTATAGCCAACTCGTCTTTGTTTTTGACAATCATTGACTCAGTTGTGTATTCCTCATTCAAAGCCAGGACTATGCAGCCTCGGATCTCACTCAAGCTGGGAAATTTGGCAATAAGCTTATTCAAACAATCATGTGCTGTACTACCTGATGATACCTCCAATAGCATTTCGGTCAATCCAGTCAGATCTCGAGCTCTGGCAAAAAACAGAACTTTGATCTCCACAAATGATCCCTCATCCCCCTTGGTTGACTCAAGCTTTTTGGTTATAATTTTGGACTCTATAGCAGCCATGCCTGAACACCCTGCCCAATGAATTGACAGAATTAAAATATTTGGGTGCAAAATAATACCCCAATTTCCAATTTTTCAAATGATGAATATTGAATGAAGCTCAAAGATGAGGGAACTGTAAAATGTATATCACGTGAGTTCGGTGCAAATGCTCAATATTGATTTGTTTGTATATTAATGAATGGAGGTTTAGATATTCAACTACAAGAACACAAAATTCAATTCAACTACGAAAAAAGGCGTTAACTCAAAGATGATCAATTGGTTCTGTAGGAACTATTTTCCAAAAGTCATGTAATGTGAGCTCCTTGCCCGAGTTGAGGCTGAGCCTTGGAGCAGCGGTTGAGTTGTTGCCTATAACCTTGTGGTCACAACCTCTCAGGTTCAAGTAAGAGAAGCAGTCTCTTCACAAAGCAGATGTAAGACTGCACATATAAACAACCCTCTCTACACCTCACAATGATCGGAGCCTCGTGCATTAAACCACCCTTTCTCTCAGTTGGGATTATGGAAATGTACACACTTGTGCTGAAACACCAAGACCTATTTCAATCCCTTATCAGCTTCACAGAGTGGACCAGTTTCCAATAAACATGGAATTATAAGTAACAAATTGCCTAAAACAACATTAACTTTTTACGGGCAAAAAAACAAAAGAATCAGTGAATGATAAAAAAGCTATGAGTAGTTTATCAGTCCAACTCCTAAAACTAGCACAAAATTCATGAAGAACATGCAGCCATACAATAGTCCGTTCTTCAAAGTTCAAAGCTCAAACTGAAGTAAGACACAACTAATAAAGGCCGAGACAAGACAATGGACAGTGAACATCCATCAACCTGATAAAAACTGAGAGTCAGATGAACAAGAGAAAACAGCATATCCGGGTGAAACTACAACAGTGTAGTTTAGAGTCCACAAAAATCTTAAACTCTAAATTGAGGTCAAGTACTGTTCAAATCTAGAACCATACTGATAAACCTGAACTATTTCCGGTCCATTGGTTCATCCCAAAAATTGCACACGGAGAATTAACACCGACAGTCCAATCAACAACACAAAACAACACATCCCAGCAAAACTGTGAAGATGCAGTTCAGAGTCTGAAAACAGTTGCCTTCTAGTCTAGAACATTCTAAGCTATTCCCAGTCCATATTAGCTTCATCTAAAGAATTATAGCCCCAAAATTAACTCCAAAGCCAAATTGATAATTCGAAACACGCTTCTGAATCCAACCAATGCAATCACTTACCCTTCGGAATCCCAATTTCAACAACAAAAAAACATTAACACCGCAATCAATATTTGGATCGAATTCATCACAGATTAGCAGTGAACTAAGCCCAGGAACATCAAAATTCAGTACACATTCTATCACAGAAATGGCTTTTAAGAAAGAAAAAAAATCAAACTTATTACATTTGGGGATCTCAAATAGATTGAAAAGAATAAGAATGGAAATGAAGAAAATTCATAAACCAAGATTAAGAGGACATGCAATACAGAGAGTAAGATCATAAGGAGTTACCAGAAACCAAAGAGAAAACTTGCCGGTCTGAGCAGATAGTCCCTCAAGTTAGTAATCAGAAAAGAGCCAAAAAAATTCTGCAATTCCTTTTTGTGGCCAACTTCTCAGATTGGGGTAAAAGCCTATAAGCAGATGCGAGGACAAAACTGCTGAAACCAGCACTGGCGTGGTGTGGTTTTCGTTTGCTAAATAAAGACAATTTTGTCAGTTCAATTCATTATCTACTTGGAAGCAATGTGTATATGGGGCAACTTTTTAAAAGGGGAATGAGTCTATTAAACTGGGCTTTTATTAATCTCATTTAAAATACTCAAAAGGAAGCCCAAAATGAGAGGAAAAGTTATTATTATTAGTATTATTTATTTGGAAAAAATTGCATATGACCACTATTATTTATTAACTTAAAGCATATGAGTTCTCAGAACTTTTTTTTCAAAATATATGACCACCTAAACTTTCAAATAACTATTCTGTCAGTTAAATTTAACTGAAAATCACACTCTTTCATCACATGATTAACTATTATACTATTTAAAGATGAACATTCATTCATTTCTTTAGTGTCCCTTCGGAGACATCCGATAAAATTAAAAATTCATCTCTTTAAATGTTTGAATAATCTGCCAAACATATCATGATTCCGGTCACCAGAGTTTGTTATGAAAAACAAACAATCATGTTTCAGATTAACAATCCTCAGTTCACGACAACAAAAACAATGCATTTGTAAGATACAAAAATAGATACATACGTGCATATATACATCTTGGCCATAGACTAAAATCAAAACCCACGAGAATTGAAAACCAAATTTAATACAAATGAAGAACTAGAACCAACTTTCATATTAACACAGATCCGGCATGACTAAAAACCCAGATGCAACAAAAGTCATAACCAATCCAAATTTGACCATCGAAAACCCGCCATTTACCAAAAGCTCATAAAAATTTATCAGAATGTCAACAAAATTCCACTCAGTATGTACTTTATTTGAGCAAATTCTCTTAAAAAAAGAAGAAGACAAATCTTAAGGTTCCCATGAACATTTCCAGCTCCTTTCATCAACTAGCTACTAGCTTCATTAGATCCAGCAAAACACACAAATCAAGCCAAAAGGGATTTGAAAAAAAATGGAATCTTTACTTGACAACTCAAAATTGAATCTAGTTTTGATGGAGGCAGGGAGCTCCAACGGCAAAACTCTGGCCAAAGATGCCGGAAGACGATCGTTATCCCTTGATCGTGACCGGATGCAACCTTGACCCTTCCTTGTGAGGTTAATTCGTCAAGTAGATGGCGGATGAGAACAGGTCAAGCGTTAGAGGCTTCAGAGCTCGGAGGAGTTCATCGGAGTTTTTGGCGGAGTTTGGAGGATCTCAACAGCAGAAGTTTATTGATGAGGATGTAGAGGTTGTACGAGGAAGTAGGACATTTTGGTGTTTTAGCTCTTTCAATTAAGTTTTAAAACAAAATAGTCATAGTAAGTTATTTATTTATTTATTTTATTTTTACTTTGAAAGCGCAACGTTTATTCATCTGAAACGACGAGTACAACTTTCAAAATCCTTGATAGGTAAGAAACATAAATTAGACCCGACTTAACTAAGACATTTTTGACCAAGCCCAAGTAAAATCTCATGAAACTGGGTGCTGCCCAGTCTAGCAAACTAGGGACACTAGGCACGCCTTCCCCCTGGGTTGTACTACCGAACTCAACCCAAACCTAAGGATGAACCTAGTCCTAATACCAAGCCTAACATAACGAGACATACCGAAACTACCAACAAAACGAAAATCAAACTTCCACCAAGGGAATACAGATCACTGAAAACAACTAAAAAACTAAGGATAAACAAAAAACGATAAGCGGCGATGTTGCAATTATCAACAGTGAGAAAAGCAGCTGCGCCGGATGCCGGTTCAACTCAAATCTAGACTGAAGTTTGAGCAGTGCTTGGACTCCAGCGTCGTTGGCGGAACTCTAGCGGCAAAGCCGCTAGACGCGTATACATTTCTACTCCTAAACAAAGCAGATAACTTTTTCTCTTAACTCTAGCATACAGAGAAGATATTTGGACAATAAATTTTTATTTAGCTTTTCACTAATAGTCATCGCAAGTTTAAGTGGTCATCTAGAAACTCGTTTGCTTTAAGTTAATAGATTACAATTGTCATATGTAATTTCTCCTATTTATATTTTGTTAATATATTTGCAACCAGTAAGTTCAACAAAATTGGGACTGAGTTTGACCGAGTTTGACTTCAATTCCGGTCTGGTGTAATAACTGGATTGGTGGATGCCCCTATTACTCCGGTCGATCCAAAATTAATACATTGCTTGAAAGTAAGTGACCATTAGTTGAATCGTTATGAAATTTAATACTACATTTAATGAGTGGACTTAATTCGACTTATTTTTAAATAGATTGAATCATATGAATCGTATCGATTCTATTTGTAAGAGAATTTACACAATTAATATATTTAAATAATTGTACCTCATCTCACGCTATTTAAACCAACAAGTTCATGTAAACATGTTGAGATTGACTCGACATATTTTGATATATTTGACCCATTTGATTTATAAGAGTTGTTTACATTTGAATATTTACATATTCATTCTTAAATGAGTAAAACAACAAGAAAGCCACACGATCGATTCAATTAAATTAGTTAAATGAGTTAAATGATTCGACACATACACAATAAGATTGTCAGACGTGCTAGACACGAACGTGATAAAATCGAACTAGATTGATTCATATCGTGTCGTAATCGGTCTAACTGTGTTAAACGTTATTTACCTTCAAAAATTTGAAATGATATTCAAAAATCCAACTAATTTATCTAATAATCATTAATTTTCACATTCTTTCACCACAAAATATAACAACAGTACTATATTCAAATCATCCAATTCCTAATCTTTCTGATTTCTAAGCCCTCTTAACTTATTAACCAAATCATCCAATTCTGTGTCTCCACTCCTACCGGCGACACTCATCTCCTTCACTCGATTCTTCTCCAACCTCCTCCCATCTCCCTCCACACACCCCCTCAGTAACCGAGCCAACTCGGCCGAGTCAGGTATCTTCCGAGTCCCCTCGCCAACTCGGAACCCCATCCCCAATTGGTCCACCAACAATTTAGCGTTCGTAAACTGGTCAGCCCCCATCGGCCACGTCAGCATCACCGTCCCCGAACTCAGTCCTTCAAGAACCGAGTTCCAGCCGCAGTGACTCAGGAACGCGCCCACCGCTCGGCGCCTCAGCACAGCCACCTGCGGGGCCCACCCCTTCATCACAAAACCTCTCCCCGCCACCCGCTCTTCGAACCCACTGGGGATCTCC
>JAYMTA010004645.1:0-12374 GCA_036897625.1 Pelargonium cotyledonis
CTCCATGTCATCTAATGCACAAGCCACTCTTTTCCACGTGTTCAATTTTTTACACGTCATTATGCCACGTCACCATTTCACGGTTTAATTGACGAAATCTGATGGTAGGCACTCAGTTAGATATAAAATAAAAATATGAATACTAGATTGAGAAAAATAAAAATTTAAAAATCAAATTAAATATTTTTTTAAAGTTTGGACACTAAAAAAATGGGAGAAAAAAAATGGGACCCACATGCTCACGGCGCAAGATAAGCGACTTGAAAACTCGGAGCGCAAGTTAACCAGTCATCTCTCTCTAGTCTCTCCCTCTCCGTGTGTGTCCAAATTGCCACGAAGCTCCGGAACCTGGGATTCATCGCTTCGCTTCGTTTCGTTTCGTTTTGTGTTGAAGATGACGACGACAAGGTAGCTTATCTATTTGTTTATCAGCTCGGCGTTTAATTCTCTGCATTTTTATGGATATTTTTGTTTTGATCAGTTTCCGATTCAGGATGTTGCCTCTAAATTTCTTCATCGATGGACCATTTTTGTTTCTTTAACTGGTTAAATTAGGGTTTAAATTTCAGAAAACTGTTGAGTGGTTGAATTTCTTGGTTGTTGCATCTAAAACTGTGACTTTCTGCTTCCAGGTGTTAGAATTGAATAGCATTTGTATTTGTTTTTTAGTTCAAAGATATGGCTCTGGCTGGTTCCTTGCAGTGGTCATATGATTTGGGGCTCTGCAAGAACCAGGGCTACAATAAACAATTTAAGGTACTCACTTTTAATTTTATTTTTGGAAAAATCCCTCGTGTCTTCTCTTTGTTGTTGTTTTTTTTTTTTGCCTGAAATTTATTTTATGCTTCAATGCAGAGGGTGGTTGCAGGAAGAGGCCAGCTGCATTTGTTAAGTTCCAGCCTTTCCTCATCTAATTCGGTATGGTTTTGTGTGTTTTTTTTTTTTTTTTCCGGTTTGGAAACTTGGCACTGATATTCATGTATTTCCGGTTTGTACGTGTTTATAATCACTAGATGCATAACTAAGAAGTGAAAAACTGCATTTTGAACAGAAGGGTGCACTTTCATAAATAGTTAATTCCATGCCATCAGAAGAATAAGACTTCTTTTTTTCTTCAGCTTAAAGCATATTTCTCTTCTTTTTCTCATTTAATGGTGATATGGAATGAAATTAAACCAGTCAGCGTCCAGCATGATGAATTAGGTTTTGATATTGTCTTGAAACTTGAAAGAGTCAAGTTCGTTATGCTATCTTACCACTCACATTAGTTATCTGTATTTTTATCCTCTCAACCATCATCAGAGTCATTGATGACGTAATAAGTTATGTTCAAACATAGATTTGAGGTTCTACAATTTGTTGAAGAGTCAACGGTTAGCAGTTTTTTTATATTTATTTTACTAATTGTTTTTTTTATCAACCTGCCAATAAATGTTGAGTGTAATTTCTTCTCCTAGCATATTTGCTAAGGGAAATTAGGAATTGTTATACATGGTGGTAGTTAGTTAGAATGCTTTGCATGCCTGTGTCTTATAAATGGTATTGATCAGACTGTTTAAGAAAGCAATTTGAAGATATATTTGTAACTTTTATTTCTGATTATATATTGTAGCTCCAGCAATGGGATTCGTTGGGTTTTCATCGTCCAAACATTGCATACAGGCCAATACGTTACATGCCCTACAAGTACAATGGTATTCGGTGCCAATGGTCTCTAGTACCAGACAAGACATTGGGACTTCCTTATTTGAGGACTGCTGCTGTCAAACTTGTGGGGTAATTTTCTTTTGATTATCTAAAACAAACCTCATGCAAACATTTGAATTTATATTATTTATTTTGAGTTATTTTCTAAGTTTAGATATGCATAAGTTTGCTAGGTACAATACCATGTCAAATGTCAATTATACAAACTTCACTTTAAGCCCTTTTCCTTTATTAATGGAGAGGGCGCCGGTGCATGATCTCAGGATTTCATGGTCTTGTAGAGCTCAACGCAACCCACATAGCTTGGAAGAAGAATAATCCACTTTCTACATTTACTTTACTGCTGCTTTTTTATTTTCCCTTTTGAAGGTTATTTATTGTGCAAATTTAATTTGATGCATGGTTGAAAGGGGTATTGAATGTGTTTATATAATATAGGATATGTATGATCGAGTTGTAACTATTGCTTCCTGATAGAACTAGTTTTTCATGTGATCATAATATGATGAACAAAGATTTGCTTAGTTGAGTTTAGTTATTGATATAGCTGTAATTTTCTTTAATCCCTACTTGATATATGGATGTGGTGAAGTGGGAGGTCAGAAGCTGGTGAAGATTCTAGAAAATGACTGAATAAAGCACTAGACAAATGGGGTTTTTTCATTGGTGGCACACTGGCACCTAATGTTTAGTGTTTATGTTCCATAAGCAGTTTGTATATTTTTTTTGTTTTAATTATACAGTAGATATGTGTTTTATAGGTCATTAGATGCTGTACAGGGTGGTAATCCCATACCTAAATTGATTCCGGCAGTGGGTCTTATACTTTTTACTATATGGGGTCTCGGACCTCTTTTGCGACTGAGCAGAAATCTACTACTTCGTGTAAGTGATGTTTACGTCCTTGTGTTATTATGTACAGCAGTGCCTTCTAATCAACACTGCTCTCTGTATCAGTTTGATCCTTGATGCTTTCTGTTATCATATACAAAAAATTGTTGTCTTGCAGAAGAATGACAGTAATTGGAAAAAAAGTAATACACATTATGTTATGACCTCCTACCTTCGACCTTTGCTTCTATGGGCTGGAGCTATATTCGTGTGCAGGTGGCACTGTAATGGCATTTTTTAATTTCTTCATTTAAGTGTATTTTTCCTTTTAATTCTAGACTTATTTCAAGCTAATTCTGTGCGCTGGTGATTATTATGTTTCTTGCAGAGTGTTAGATCCTATAGTTCTACCTTCAGAATCTAGCCAGGTTGTCAAGCAACGACTTTTAAATTTTGTAGGGTCATTGTCAACTGTTCTAGCTTTTGCATATTGTTTGTCGAGGTGAGTATTTATTTTCTCGTCATCTTGGTCTTATAAATGCATGCTAAGGTTGCCACTTAACTTGTATAAAAGACAACCTGTTGTACTGCTGTTGGTCTTTTTGGATTCCTTCACTATATTCTAGTGGATATGCTGTTCCTCGCATTACTATTTTGCATTTATGTGTGCCTGCTTAGCATGACTAATAAGTGTCTGAGTTATATGATGTTCTTTTTGATAACTGAACATGTATAAATATTTATGTGCAGTGTGATCCAACAGACACAGAAGTTTTTTATGGAGTCCAGTGACTCAAATGATACAAGAAAGGTATGTATTGATTCTAGAATTTAATGATATTGTTTTGATAATGTATAATAGATGTTAATTTTTAATAGTAAACTTCTAGTGGAGACATGACAACCCAACATCTGAGATCAATTTGGTATCCTAGTTAAAAGGCTACTTTAACTCGGATTACATTCTCTTTTTCAACCTTCAATGTTTTAAGGCAAGGCTGCACTACTAGTAGAAATCCAGTGGCTGTGTTGCAATCGTATTTGTCATCTATGATTCGGTACCCAATATAAGAGGGGAACATCTACTAATAGTTAGTTTTGATGATTTTGATGGCATGTAATGTAAGCATTCAACTTGCTGACTAATAGTAATTGTGTTTGTGGTACTTATAAAGAATAGACATTGTAACTTAGTTATAATAAGCAGAAACACTGTAGCCAAAATGTATCATAACCATGAGGCCCATGGTTTATTTATAGCAAAAGGTAAAGTTAATGATATATATTTGTCCCCTAGGGTATGACGCAATGGTCCAGACACACATCTTCATGTAAGAGGTCGTGGGTTCAAATCTCATTGCGTCGGGTGAGGTGGGGTTTTCTGTTAAAAGGGGAGAGCTACCCCCAGTTGTGTAGCTCAATTGATCAAAAAAAAAAAAAGAATTAAGGATAAACATATTTTTTTTTAAAATCGATATATATTTATTGTTAGTAATTAAATCAGTTGAGTTGACTGAGCAAATTAGTAGTTAGACTTTTGCTTGTTTGCCACTTTTCTACCAAATGGTTTCCAATCTCTTTTTTCTGGTTGGACAATTTGGAATGGTAGACAATTTTTCTTATAGAATTGCCAACTGTTTTGCATTCATAACAATGGAAAGGTCTCTGCATTGGCCAGATGGGTTTTGACTTTGCTGGGAAAGCAGTATACTCTGCTGTATGGGTAGCTGCCGTTTCGTTATTTATGGAATTGCTAGGTTTCTCTACCCAGAAATGGCTCACTGCTGGAGGTCTTGGAACAGTGTTGCTGACTCTTGCTGGCCGAGAGGTGTAATTGAGTCTCTTATCATGTAGCTTTTTGGGTCATTTGATCTAATTGATTTCAAAGTTTGACATTTTTTCTTCACTCTGTCTAGATATTCACAAATTTTCTATCAAGTGCAATGATTCATGCTACCCGACCCTTCATTGTGAATGAATGGATCCAGACAAGGATTGAAGGCTATGATGTTTCTGGCACTGTTGAGGTTCGTATTTGAGTGTTAAAGTAGCCTCTGAACTTGTTGTGGGTTGAAAAGAATAATGTGAATGATACATGCCCATATATGTGTGTTCTAAAGTCATTGCTCTCAATTACACTTTGCTAATTGTTAATTGATATTGTCAACTGATTTTCATTTATGAGATGAAATTGGTTTATTTAGTTGAAGTCTTTTCTCAAGAATGTCTTTGTAAATTGTACTATGTATCATCTGCAGCATGTAGGATGGTGGTCACCAACAATTGTAAGGGGTGAAGAACGAGAAGCGGTTCATATTCCAAATCATAAGTTCACAATGAACGTTGTGAGAAATCTCACTCAAAAAACTCATTGGCGTATTAAAACGCATCTAGCAATCAGTCATTTGGACTGCAATAAGATCAATGTGAGGAGTATTCTAGATTCCAGATCATCTACTAGCTGACAAATTATAGTGGCCTCTTTGCAGATGAATCGTCATATGATATTTCTGTTTTAAGTTATTGCTGACATGTCTCTGTACAGAATATTGTTGCTGACATGCGCAAAGTCTTGGCTAAGAATCCTCATGTTGAGCAGCAGAGGTTGCATAGAAGAGTATTTCTGGAAAATGTTAATCCAGAAAATCAGGCTCTCTTGGTTAGTGGTTAATATTTTTTTTATCCCGATATTATGTTTTTTCCATATTTATTTTCTTCTCTCAATTCTGTTGAGTTAATGGGATGCTGTCTTTGCACGTTTATGGACACAACGTCTGAATCCAGACTAAGCCATTTGTTTCTTGGAATGCGATTTGGTTTTCCAGAATGACTATTGCCTGATTTGAATGAACATGTTTAGCATGATTCTGAAGTGGAAATCTCTCTAGCAAATCCATCTCAAACCTAATATCTAATCCATTCGCCTGCAGCTGTGTGTGTAAATATAGAGTATGGATTAGAAATATGGCAGGTAGAAAATAACAAGGTGAAGCCTTATAAGTATCCTATATGTGATATGGGTCTATAGATGTGTGCTATATGGACAAGAGAAAGATGGAAATGTCACCTTTCAGTCTTTCTAATCAATTAACCATTGAGCCTGGCTTAAAGTATAGCTTTAGTTATATGCGGGGGAAATTGTTGCTTGGACCTTTAGCTTCAGAAGATGAAGCAAGTAAGACCTATGAGAAAATGAAACATGGCTCAACGTAAAAGGTTTTGTGTAGACAAGGGGTGTCTGTTTTGGAACCTGTGAAATGGTTCTGAATTATTTTTGCTGATAAGAAAAGAAACAGTATTAGTTTTTTTTTTTTTATTAATACTACTTGATTATTGCTGTTTGCTTTAATTTATTTACTTACCATGAAATTTGCAGATCCTGGTATCCTGTTTTGTGAAGACCTCACATTTTGAAGAGTATCTATGTGTAAAGGTAATGGACAGTTATAGAACAAATGTTTTAAATAGAAAGACTAATGTGTTGAGATTAGTCCCCAGGGAGACAGCCCAATAGTTGAAGCATTCATTTTTAAGTAGAGGTTGTTTGTTCAAATCTTGTTGGGTGGGGTTATGGGTGAAGGGGACAGTTACCTCTTGTCATGTGGCTCAGCCGATTGGGCCAATTTTTTGGTGAAAAAAATGTGTTGAGACTAGGGATCCATGATTTGTTTCCAGTTAGTAGATTATCTTCCATGTTTGGGGAGACATGCTTGTTTGATTTAACTCATTTGAAGTTCAATTCTGTTTTGCTAAACAGGAGGCTATACTGTTGGATCTTCTGAGGGTCATCAGTCATCATCGTGCACGACTTGCCACTCCAATTCGTACAGTGCAAAAAATATACAGTGATGCTGACTTGGACAACGTACCATTTGCAGATTCGATCTTCAGACGTGGTGGTGGTGGTGGTGGTAGTGCACCTAAGCGCCCCTTGCTACTGATTGAGCCCTCTTACAGAATAAACGGCGAGGACAAAACAAAAACGCAGCCTCGTTCAACACGTTCATCAGCATCTGATGTTAAGGGAGATGCCAAGAGTGGAGAAAACCCGAGCTCTGATAGTAGCAAGGACCTTGACGCTGCTGCAGCCTCTATGTCTAACCCCAAGGTCAGTGAAAGGGGAACAACGAAATCAACACCAAAGCCTGTATCCTCGACAAATTCTAATGTTGCAGAAACATCAACTTCCAACTCCAAAGAATCACCATCAGGTCCTGATGTTTCATTCCAATATATCTCCCCGCAGAGTAATCAACCAAAGAAAGCTAGTGCTGGGAACGACAAGCAGAATGGGAAATTAGAAAGCCCTCCGTCTCCCAAAACAGAAACTGGTGCTGACAAAGCTAGTAGATCTGAACAGAAACAGGATGGACCAACAACACATCCTGCTTTAGAAGAGAATATTTTACTTGGTGTTGCTCTTGAGGGCTCAAAGCGAACACTGCCCATTGACGAAGACATGACAACTCCAGAAGAGGAAAGGGAACTGGCTGCACGTCGGCACAAAAATGGACCTACATCAACCGAGAAGGATAAGAAAGACGGACAGGTCTCAACAGCTCCAGGTCCAACACCCACTCCCAGTGATCAATAAGATCAGTGAGGTTAGGTTGTTCAGTGTAAGTATCGCGGTTCTCTTCAACTATTGTACAACGCAAATCCCTTTTCCTTCCATTATATTGCACATCCTCACTGTGTATTCTTCATGATCATAGTTATTGCCAATCTGTAGAACTGATTGGTTTTCTTAAACCAGAAAAAAATACCATTTGAGATTGCTGCTTTTTTCTCAGTGAATTTGTTGTTACCAGCTCAGAGCAGATGGTCATGTTTGTTCTCATTATCCTTGTTACCACTTTCCATGCATATTTTAAATCTGCACTCAAGTCAAGCAAAACTAAAACAATGAACTAAAGCGTCGGCAGCGATAGGTTTAGGGCATCGGCATCATTAGTGGAGGTTGCGGCTATGGCGGGGTTCAATCCGGAGAGAGCGTCAGGTCACGGATAAGCCGGAGGAGTTGGGGTCTTGTTTGGCAGGTGAAGGTAGCTGTACTTTGATGGATGCGTGTGGACATCTGAAAGATCCAGGGAAGGGTTACCCAGTGCCCATGATTTGGATTAATTTTACGTACTAGATTTGGAAGGGTACGTGGTATTGAGATTGATGTTTTGAGAATATTTTACTTTAGTTGTTGCTTTTTGTTGCTCTAGTTTTTTTTGGCTTAATTCTCTTTATGTAATGTTTCGTTTCAACTAATGGAGTAGTCACTTCACTTCCCTTCAAAAGAAAAAAAACAATGAACTAACATTAACAATTGTATATATATCTTTACAGACAGAATAGAGTTCCTGTCTAAAAAATGCTGCCCATAAACTCGAATCACATCTCACCCCATCCGCAGCACACATACATACTAACAATCCCATTCTCTCACCCTCACTACAAGCAGGACTTGCTAAAAAAACACAACACTAATGGTTCTATAAATTGGAGAAATGGGAATGTTTTTTATTTACCATAATATTACAGGGCACAAATAATAGCTGCAAAATTAATCATTGAATGCAGAAGGGATTAACTATAATATCAGACTAAGCCTAAAGGGCCATCAAGCTTTGCACATGCAGTCTGGAGCAGGATACGTGTATATGGACTGCTTCGGTTTTCTTAATCTGATTTCCCCGCGTCTGTTTACATGCCCTTCTACCACAGACTGGTGAAAGTCCAACCAGCTAATGCTTTTGTTGAGGAAGAGCTGACCCAGCAAGGCCATGTTCGGTCTTAGGGTCTTCTTGTTCTCAAAGGTTCTATGTCCCACCTGTTGAAATCAAAACCCAAAAGTTGTCATCTTTAGGGGTTTTTCCGAATGCAAACTATATTGTAAGAGCCTGGCCAAGCAGAAAGCAGCCAAAAATGAGAGTACTGACCACTGCATTATGCATATTTCCTGGAGAAGCAGAGACAAAGATGTCACTGTGCATGCCAACGTAGTAATCAACTGCAGCTAATAAAGAAGCTTTTCCTTTAATATCAGCACGTTCCTCAGAAGATGCAAGGCTCTTTTTGTCTTCCATGTGTGGGAACAATTTTCTTAAAGTTGAAATCCTAGCTTCACCACCAAACACCTGAAAAGAGAACCGTTGATAAAATCAAGAAACAAATGCGTTAAGGTAATATTCAAAGCCTGCACGCAAATTACTAGTACAAGGCATGATAAGTTTTAATAAATTCATTCACACTAAACCTTGTGCGAGGCAAGATATAAACGAGTGCTGTTGTCAAAGCCCATTGCTGCTAGCAGCAAACCTATCTCTTCTGGCGTCAAAGGACAACGCCCCTGATTCCTCAACTCTTCATCTGTAAACTGGGAGTTAAGGACTCTTCCCTGCCAAATCACTTGCCTATACTTGGCCAGAGTTAGTTTCTCAGCTTTTCCCCCACCAAAATCACATGCTGAATGGGCAGCCATATCCTGCACATGAAAAAAACCTTAACTCAATACAAACAGTCATGGACAAAGCAAAGGGATTCATCAAGCAAGAGGTGTGGACATCCACAAATCAAACACTTATACCATGGAATAGTGGAGGATAAAGATCTCCTAAACCCCTCATACACGTATTAACTGGGTAGTTGCGATAAAGCTACAGATATGATAAGTTACTAGTAGTCTTATATTGCTTGTAAGTTAAATACAATGTCTCCCCACATGCCACTCATGGCATCTGTGCCGCTACATGTATTATAAGTACTGATAGGTAAAATAATGCATGTAGTCCAGTAGATGAACCAGGCTTCTTAACCAATGGATACTGAGATTTCATTCCTTAAGAAGGAAATACAAGTAAAAGTCATATGACATGGCATTACCTTATCAAACCGAAGGTGTAGCACGGCAAACTTTCCAGGACTCTGGTTTTCATTTGCATCGGTGGTCTCCTGCAGGTACTCATCACCGAATTCTCTCGTTCTTACTTGAGGATACCTAAGACGTCTAACAAGAGCATCTCCAAGTTCTCTAACATGGGGTACAAAAACTAATGCTTGGAAGTTGACTTTGCATCGCAGTCGTTGAATGTCCATTGGCAAGTTGTCAAAAGCCAGACGGTGAGAGAAGGGAGCAATGGCAGCAATCCCATAACTGGACAACATGAAATGTCACTTTGAATGAAAATTTAGAGTGGAAAAAAAAAAACCTAAGCTCCCAGACTGATTCCAATACAAAAAGGCAAACTAAACTTACAGCATGCCATTGTTGAGAATACATATTAAATTAACAAGAGTACCTAAGCTCTCAAATGCAGCCTTAATTAACATCATCTACCCAAGTGTCTTTTTTTAATGGATGGGACCTAGCATAAATATGTAATATTTTGCTTGTCTTAAATACCCATATAAAAAGGCAAAAAATGAATGGAGGGCATGAAATTATACTACAGCCCAAATATCTGTCAATTGCCTTAATTGAATATTTCAATAGGTGTTAAATAACAACCAACCTCTGCAATACAGGCAAGACATTTTCCAGGTACCAATTAGCTGAAGCATGAACAGGTGCTGTCTTAACTCTGGTATACCGAATAGCTGTGGCATAATACTCCCTCGTGCTCCAAGAGAATTCCTCAGGCAACTCTTTAACTATAGAAATATCATCTTTTAATACATTAATAAAGTGATCCACATCAAATATATCCATGAATGAGCTGCAGGCAAAACGGGACATCAGTACAATACCTCCCTCAAACTTTGTGAGATAAATAAAGTTTAGGGCCCAAATAGGGAAACAAAAAATGCTTCCAAAACAGGTACCTTGTATCTTTCCAAACAGGATTGACTTCCAGATGTGGGATCACAAGTGTTGCATTTAGTATTTTGGCAACTGCAACTGCATCACATATCTGTACATGGGACAAGTTAAAGTCAATTATACTAATAAAATAGATTTGTCTATGTAAGCAAGAAGACATTTAATCTACGATCAGGTATTATTCTCAGCTCTCTAGTCTCTAGTATATATGTTATCAGAAACCTAATACATACCCCCATTCTCTGTTGGTTCAGCCCTCCATCCAGAAACACCTGAATATATCCCTGAGATGTCTGTGGTAGTGCTGCTTAAAAGGATAAAAATTATGAGCATAAATAAACATCAAATAAGAAAATAGTTGTACAGATTCTGTCCCATTGATCTAATGAAAAAAAAATAGAAAAAGTGAACAAATAAAATTTATTTAGTTGTAGATTAACCATCACTCACAGTGGCTATTAGAAGACTCAACACATGGTCTCCATCCTTCGTCAGCCAAAGAAACCCAGAGATTAGACTGCTTTTCGTTTGACTGATGAAAAATAAGTGAGTTAGCATAGGATTTTACAAAATCACAAAATAAATATATGTATCCTCGACAAATTCCAACTCACAGTTTCACGTTGTAAAGCACTCTTGAGCAGATTTGAGTGCCTAGGTTTTGGAGTATTCCATGACTGTACAAGGCAAAGCGTGCATTAGGTTATATAATTATCACACATAATCAACCCATATGCATGGATGTGACAATTTAAAAGTATCAACAATACAACATGACCTCGTGTGCATGAATGCAAGCGATTCTCAATAGTGGTGTGATACTTCAAAAACCAAAGAGCTTACATTCAATCACCCAAAAATAAAAACATTTTAAATACAAAATGTTCTAGATTGTGACAGTAATAGTATCTATTTGTCCAGATGCATTCAAGGAAATGAGTTTGAGATGCTAATGCCAAAAGGAATAACTTTTTACAAAAAAAACAAGCCTTGATTTACATCTCATGCAGCAGATATCGAATCATATTGAACAAAAACATGATGGCAAGGTTTTGTCAAAGTAAGCTATGTATCTAGGTTTATTGATGATAAAATTCGGTATAGTAAAGTAAAGGAATACCATGAATTAGACTAACTAGGTTTGATCTCAGTAACATCTGACTTCAAAATAAGTAGAAAATTTGATGACCAGGACTTAAAAGCAGTTTTGTAGTGCTAGCATGATCGCTAAATATTAAAAAGATAATATAATGTGTGGTACTACACAAGTCAACTATACATAATTTCCATCTCAATCCATCAGTTATGCTCTTAATTTTTATTTCTTGGATTATTTGAAACTGAAAAGAACATCAATTACAACATATGAGTATGACCTAATCTACTTCTTTGGTCCTAAACTACTTGCACAAATCAAGAACTCTCACATGTCAACATCTCCTAATAGTTGAAGAAAAAAAAAACTGATCTTGATATCTTGTATCATTCACACGAGCTAGTGCACCACTCTTGTAGCACTATAACTGATTTTGACACTTTTCAGCTCTACCAACCAAAACCCATTTCATATTCTTCATTCTTCAATCTTAGTAATTTCAACTTTCAAGATTATTTGACACAGCAAACACCAAAGTTTCACAGTTCCCACCCAACTTTATCCCTCATGATCCAAATATCCCCATTATAGCAAAACCCTAATTCCTATGATCAAACTAGACAAAAACAATAAATAAACAAGCTGTTTAACAATTAACATGACCACACCAAAAAAAAAAAAAAAGTGCAGCACAAAAGTTAGATTTTGACAAAAACTTCATTCAATAACCTTGAACTGAAGCTCACTAAAACACACCCATTAGCATAACAAACAAACAAAAAAGAGAGAAAAATACACTCAAAACTAGCATCGATCGACAAAGACAAAATGGAAAGCATACAAACAGCCAATTGCTCCATACCGGGACCACAGAAGCCGAGGCGAGACCCGAGAAAATGGGGAAAAGCAAAAGTAGCAGAGCTGGAATCG
>JAYMTA010004646.1:0-12374 GCA_036897625.1 Pelargonium cotyledonis
TAAATGATAATAGGGGAAATTACGAATTACTACCTGAACTATATGAGTTTGACAATTAACTAATCTCATCTAATTAAACTTTTCACATGACTATCCTAAAGTTTTCAAAACCCATTATGTTAGTCAAATTTGATAGAATTTGATTTTTAGAGTTGGAATGACTAAATTGTCCTTACTTAATTAAACCCTAAACTACCAAAACCCTAGCTATATAATCTTCTTTTCTTTTCCACCCCACTCAGCCTCCATCTCTCTCTCCCCCACATTCTCTCTCTTGAACGCCGGCGGCTAGTGCTCCTCCAGCTCATGACGAGGCCTTGTCCCCAAATCTCCGTTAGCAACTGCTGGAGTTTTGTCTTGCCATATCTCACCCAAGTCCAAAGGTGAACGGGAGCCTACGCAATCGGACAAGATCGGTGGTCCCGTGGTGACCTTCGATTGCCCCAGATCGCAGTTAAAGGATCGCCAACACCATCATAGAGACATGGGAAGTTGATCTTAGTTGCTCCGCTCTTTCCTGTTCTCTATTTGACCACCGCCGGAAAAGCATGCCCAAATCATGAGTTTAGCATCTCCGGCTCGGGTCTAATCTGTTATTCGAAATTTTAGGTTAATTTTTCAGTTAGATATAAAACTACCACTTGTTCTTGCTGCTTTTGTTTTGTTTAAGTTTTGTTATAAGAAATCACATACTTGATGTTCTTGTTTTTGTTAAGTTTTTTTTTTTTTTTTGTAAATGAAAAAAATATTGGGATAAAGGTTTTTGTAGTACCCAATCTTTGCAAGTGTACCCAATTTAGTACCTGTACTTTTATTGTGCTCAATTTAGTACATAGACTTCTATTTTATACCCAACTGAGAACCCACCATCCAATTCTGTCAAGTGAATCGTTAAATGCTGACGTGGCTTGCTGACATGTAATTTTGTTCCGGCGTGGCTTAGAGCAGTTTGTGGACTTTGCTGAGTCGGAGATGTCTTCATTCTGCATATTCACTCTCCTATCTTCTTTGCGACTTGGTTGTTCTTTGTTTCTTCTTCCTTCATCGTTGAAATCAGTAGAAATCAAGTATGGCTTGACTTTTTGCTTGTTTGTTTGTTTGTTCTTATTCCATTTGAAATCGCAAAACAACTCTCAGATTTCTTTTTCCTCTTCTTGATTCTGCTCTTAGTGAATGGGTTATTGTTTAGGGTTTCAAAAATTTTGAGCTCTTTAATGTTATTGAACTTGCAAGCTTAGAGGTTTTGTTGTAGAAGTGATGTCTGATGTGTAGCACAGATGTATTGAGTACAAGTGTAACATGAAGTACGAAGGAGAAAAAAGGTTTTGTTGTTGTGAAGAACCAGTGGTCTATGTGATATCATGGACTTGAAAGAACTCAGGGCGTAGGTTCTATAGATGCTCATTTTACTTGGTGAGATTTGTTGTTTCATTTTGAAATTTATAACTCACTTTCAAATTTGACCTTGTTTGTGTTGTTGATAACAGAAATTGCTATGTGTTTTGATTTTGTTTTTGGATTTTAGAGTAAGAAGTATTGTGGTTACTTTGATTGGCATGATGATGACCTGGATGAGCATGATTATTACAAGAATGTAATAAAGGAGCTATACAAAGATAGACTTTCTTTTTTGCAAGAAGTGAGGAAGTTAAAGCTTGGAAGGAGCAATATGTCCAAGGCAAGCTCCTCAATGACTCTGAAGGAATGTGGCTCAATGACTGTGAAGGAATGTTGTAGCTCATCTACTGTTGGTGTAATTTCTGTTAGGAAGAGAAGGAGTTGGTTTAGTTTGTATAACTGTGTTTTCTTAGTGTTATGTGCAATATTGTTCACTTTTGTTGTGAATCAAATGGAGGGAATGATGTACTGTTCAAACAACTATGTCATCCTATATCTACCTCAACATCACCTAAATTACAAGAAAGCCCCTTAGTTTTTGGATAAATACAACCCCCATCTCTATCAATTATGACCCCTCCTAAATGCCTACCAACCTCTTCCACCAACTGACCATGTTCAACATACACACTAACTGACCCATGCTTATACAATTTTTTTTTCATTCTCATCAATGCTATGTCACCCCCCAACAAAACCAACCCATCTGATTTTTCATGTGACACCCCTATAATATAATGCATTTTAATAACATTATCATACCTAAACTCTTTAATTTTGGCCAACAACAATTTCACAGTGACATCATGCAATGACCAAGTTCTCAATTCTAACATTCTCATCTAAGTATTCAGGACAATTAAATGGTTTAACCCTAAAATGCCCCCCACCAGCTTTACTGTTGACTTGCCCATTCTGTTTTGAGATCCCTTTCTGATTCCCACTTGCTTTTTTCTTTCCTTTCATGTCTACAAAACAAATCCGATTTTAATAAACTACTTTATGTTTCCCAAGGGCTAAAACATATAATATACCAGTAAAACAACAAACTTTACAAAACTCTAAATTAAATATTCCCAAAATCTTAACTTTCTAGAACCCCCAAATCTGATACACTAATTTACTTACTAAACAACCCTAAAACCTTTACTTTATTAGCATAAACATACAAAACCTCACTAACCTTGATTAGTTTTTGCATTCTTAAGCATGAAAAGCCAGATTTAAACTACTAGACAGAGATGGGGCCGAGAATATTGTTCTTTTTTGTCTCCTTCAACAGCGCTTGCACGACCTCAGCTTTCTCTCTCCTTCGTTCTCTTCATATGCACTTTCTCTCTCTTTGATGGAATCGTGACCTTTTCTTCTCAGGGCAACCCTACAACGCATACCATAGTGCATGGGAGAGTGAGAGACTCCAATATATTTACTTCCATTTCAAATTTTTTGCACGTCACATGACACGTGTCTAAGAGCATGTGCCCATTTTTGCCACATGCGCAAGATTTTTTCTAGCGCAACATTGATCTGGCCACGTCAACTAGACTTAACGCCAAACTTGACGGGAGGTAACGGTAGACATCACATTGAGTATATTTTTTAAATTAAGGTACTCAATTGGGTATGAAATAGAAGTCTGGGTACTAAATTGGGCAGAATAAATGTGTAGGTACTAAATTGGGTACACTTGTAGAGATTGGATACTAAAAAAACTTGGAAAAAGGTTCCCAGAGGTCCCTGAAGTATCCAACTTGTTCCGCTGGGGTCCTCAAACTACGACTTGTTCCGTTGGAGTCATAGTTGGCTTGTTTTTGTTCTCGCGAAGGACATTCCGTCAAATCCTTTAACGGAACCGTTAAGTGAGTGACGTGGCACTGATGTGTCACTTAATTTAATATTTAATATTTTCTTATGTGTCGCTGACGTGGCATTTTAAATTAATATTAAATTAATTTGAAATTATAAATGACACGTGTCATGTTGTAATTGGCTCAAAATTAATTAAATGGTACAAAATGACATATATACCCTTCATACTTTATATGTGTTTCACATATACCATCTTCTTCACAACACCCTCTCTCCATAACAAAATCATCAACCTCTCTCTCAATCCATAATCAGTAATCACCGAAGGGCTCAAAAGTCAGGCAAGAACTCATGAGACCCTTAATGCTGGATCTGCAAAAGGAAGAAATCAAGCCACTCGAGAATTGACCACCTTATGTGCTGCTGCATTTAGCGAGAACCCTCATCCTCCAAACCCACTGTTCAATCTTTTCTGGGTATAAAGCATAGATGACTTCACGGGACGGTCCGTGCAGCAGTTAACGAACATGTAGGCCGCGACCAGCCAAGTGCAAAGCGGGGATGTGACAGCAAAGCCTGCCATGGTAGACCCAGAAGATAATTAAAATCGAAAACCCAGATGCGAAACAAATAAAGGAATCGAAATCTTCAACAAAAGGAAGAGCTTGAAGTGCGGTTTTTGGAGAAGCAGATGAGGGAGATGGAGGGAAAGAGTTGCATAGAGAGGAATGAGAAGAAGGGAAGGGGGTGGAATCTGGAGTCTCAAGAGGTGCAGGGAAATAGGAGGGTGTTGTGAAGAAGATGGTATATTTGAAACACATAAAAAGTGTGAAGGGTATATGTGTTATTTTGTACCATCTAATTAATTTTGAGCCAATTACAACGCGACACGTGTAATTTATAATTTCAAATAAACTTAATATTAATTTAAAATCTCACATCAGCGACACATAAGAAAATATTAATTATTAAATATTAAATTAAGCGCCACGTCAGCGCCACATCATCTCACTTAACGGTTCCGTTAAATGATTTAACGGAATGTCCTTCGCGAGAACAAAAACAAGCCAACTATGACTCTAGTGGAACAAGTCATAGTTTGAGAACCCCAGCGGAATAAATTGGATACTTCAAGGACCTTTGGGAACCTTTTTCCAAAAAACTTTATTCCTAAAATATTTGTTCTTGTTTTGATATTTGGTTTGATTGTCTAATTTTTGTGTGTTGTAATTTGGTTGTTTGGTCATGAATTATTTTGTTCTCAAATATTTTGTTTTCAATTTTTGATTTTGAAGTAAATTATGGAAATTCCATATTCCAGCCACCAGAATCTTTAATTAAAGCTTGTTGGGTTCTTCAATTTTGCCGGAAGCTTCATTGAAATTTGCAACCTTGCCGAAAACTTAAAGCAATTAACAAGATTGAGATATGAATGAAGACAGTAAGGGTATTTTGGTCATTTTTGAAATAGTTTGATCATGTGCGTTGCACATGATCACTTAAATGAAAATTTCCGTCAAAGTTAACTGATGGAATGAATTTTGAAAACTTTAAGATAGCTATGTGGAGGTTAAATTAGATGAGGATAGCTAAGTGCCAAAATCGTTTAGTTGAGGGTAGTGATTCGCAATTTCACATGACAATAATATTAATTTTTTTTTTTTTTATAAAAAAACACAAAAAATCAGATAAGGTCACAGATTTACCGAATACCATCTCTAGTTCTACGACCCTAACTCGACCCATTATCACTTAGCTGCTTGAGAAACCAGGAAAGGTACCACCGGAGAGCCAAGTGTCTGACCATTAGCTCCCTCGCCGGCGACAGCAGTAGCTCCTCAAGTGTCTGACCATTAGCTCCCTCGCCGGCACCGTCATCGCAGGCTTCTTTTGTGGCACCTGATGATGTTCATATTATATTTTGCTCATTCCTGAAATTAGGTTCAGGTTGGCCTCTTATTTCATCTATCTCTCCTGTTTTAATTTAATTTCACAGTATCAAACTTCTTAGGGTTCTTGATTCCTGCTATAGCTATTGCATTTAGGACTATGCAACAATTGGGTAAAATAGACTGGAGCTTCCAGCTGCTAGAGATTCCCATAACTTCATCTTTGTAGCTGTAGGAATTTCACAACTTCCAGCCGAGCTACACCAAAATTGTTGGAAGTTGTGGCACACATTTTGTCACCGTTGTGGCTCCAAGCTCTCAAAAGCTCAGCCAAACAGGCACACATCTTGTGTGTTTTTGTCACCGGTGAAGTCTTTGAACTGGAGAAAAAGGGAGGAGAAAGTCCGACTTCCCCATTTCGAATTGTAATCTTCTTTCCGATTTCTCCATTTCGAACTGGAGAAAAAGGGTGCTTTTCAAATTTTTATTTTTTATTTTTATGTTTTCATTTTCCTTTATGGGTTTTGAATTTCATGTCCTATTTAGCCCCCCTTGATTTTAAGGGAGTTTCTTGCTGAGTATTTTGGTATTGGATCTCTGATGTTTGCATGTGTAGGGTTTGTGAAAGAGCTATGATGGGAGTAAAGTTCTTGCACATGCTATGTCTTCTGCTAATGGTTTCTTGTTCTATGCTCCCACCAGTGCTTTCTGATACTGTAAGAAAATAAGTTACAAATTTTGTCAGTTTTGAAAATGCAAGCTCATTTATTTGTTTCCTGTAGCTAGATTCTGAAGCTTGATTTTGGTATCTTAGATCTCTAATGTATCAGTTAATGGGCAATTGAATGTGTCGGGGAATGAAGATCATAGAGGTAAGAGCAAATGTTGTTTTTCTCGTTAAAATTGCTTTGGGGTGTTGATAAACTTTTACGATCTGTGTACTTTATGATAAACAATTAACAATCATGTTTATGTTATCTAGCTAATTAATTGCTATGTATGTAGCAAATACATGGATTCATGGCAAGTAGGATGACTTCAAACTGTTCTGACATCAACTTTCTTGTAGAAGTTAGCATAGATGTGTCTAAGACTAACAAATGAATAGCAAAATAGCTAATGTAATCATCCAGTATTCTGATGCATTACAAACTCGTGGTTTATCATTTCTTGTGCTAACAAGGTATCTTCAACATGCATTGCTGATTGCATTATGTAAGATTTGTTTTTCATTTCATTTTTTCTACTGGTGGGTCTTCCTGATGAACATAGAAATATGTATTTGCATTTAATACTTTATTTTGTTTTCACAGTGGTGAAAATTATGTTTATTTACGTTGAAGTGCTCAATTTTCTGATGGACAACGTCATGGCCTCCTGAAATGAATAGGGAATGTCCAAATAAAAGCTACCACATAGGAAATGTCTCATATAAGTAGCATGCTTCAAATTGTAGTGTGAACGGGAGTAGTATAATCATGTATAGGACCAACTTCAGTATAACTATATGCTATTAATTAGTTTCAAGAAGGAAAATGGATTATGAATTTATATGTTTTGTTATTTTCAGGTCTGCGTATTTCAATCAACATTGTTTGTTGAATTCTTTTAAAATGCAAATTTATGTTTTATACTCTCTAATGTACTTGCAGTACTTTGGCGAATGTTTTCTGGCAGAAATAAACATATTCTTGTAATGCGCAAGATATTTATTCTTGATCATTTCTTGTAAAAGTTATCTTAACTATCGTATTGAATGTTTCTCATGAACAGCACCATGCCCTTCAGGTTGGGTTATAGGTCCCAATCGAAAGAAGTGCTTTCAATACATAGAAAACTCTCTCCCATGGGATGAGTCAGAGACTCTTTGTGAAGGATATGGTGGGCACTTGGTGGCATTGACATCTGTTCAAGAATTAAGTTTTGTTAAGAAGCTATGCGGCTCAATTTTCAAGGGCTGCTGGGTTGGAGGAAGAAGCCTCAACTCTACTGCAGGTTCTAGTTGGAAGTGGTCTGATAATTCTTCCTATTGGAACGTGTCTATGTTTCACGGATCATTCAATTGCACCAATTTGTCATGCCACTCTAATAGTTCTGTTAACTCTTGTACGTTGGTAGCTAATGGATCCACTTCTCTTATGAGTGAAAAATGCAATGTGTCTCATGCCTCCATTTGTATGCTTGATATTGGTAAGCCTTACCTAATACATCTTATTACAGTTGATATAGCATAATTCATAATTCCTGTTTGCTTCAAGCCATACTTAGATATTACTTAATTGTTTGATGTATGAGGAGTAAACTATATTTCCCTGTCTTTCAGAGAACAAGTGTTACCATATGCACTGCCACCAGGAATATCTTATAATCCTTGCAGTTGTCAGTGGCTTGATCCTTTGCACCACTCTAGCTGTTGTTGTTTGGCTCCTTGCATATAGGCGGAGCAAGAGACGTAGAAGATCTCGTAAGTTAGCTAATCCTGCTGCCGCTGCATTAGTTCCCCCATCATGGAGAATCTTCGCAAGTGAAGAACTGAGATCAATTACAAAGAACTTCAGTGAAGGGAATCGTCTTCTTGGAGATGCTAAAACTGGTGGCACGTACAGTGGCCTTCTACCTGATGGATCAAGGGTGGCAGTTAAGAGGTTGAAAAGGTCTGGTTTTCAGAGGAAGAAAGAGTTCTATTCGGAAATTGGAAGGGTTGCCAGGCTTCATCATGCTAATTTGGTGGCTGTGAAAGGATGTTGCTATGATCATGGTGATCGATATATTGTTTATGAGTTCGTAGTTAATGGACCGCTAGATAGATGGTTACACCACATTCCAAGGGGTGGTAGGAGTTTGGATTGGGCCATGAGAATGAAAATTGCCACCACTCTTGCCCAAGGAATTGCGTAAGTAAATCTCTTAACTCTTAGACCATTAGTGTTTGTTATATGCTTTCTTGTTGGGATATTGTTGTTTATACGGCCAGAAAAGTAACTCCAAAAGTAACAAAATGATCATTGCACCACTTTTGTCATCTATAGCTTTTTTCTTTTCATATAAAATTACCTCTCAGCCTAAATTTTGCAATGAAAAGGGAATTCTAAAACAATTGGAATTATCTAATTGTAGTCCTAGGCAAGGTGAGGTCCTGCATTTGTAAATATAAATTTATAAGTTAGCACCCCTTGAAGTTTACACTCACATGTGCTTGGTACGAGCTATTATTAAGACAGCGCTTCAAACATTTATGTAAGCTGTCCTTAGATTTCTTAGCTTGCCATTAACTTAAGTTAAAAAAAACTAATATTGATATTTCAAAACTTTTCTTATCCGGTTAGTGGGGCTTCGTTATTTTTGTTACTCTTAATAAAATGTGTCTACTTTCTCACGCAATATTAAGAATAGAAGCTAGATGGTTTATGCTTTTTTCTACTAGCCTGAAACCAATAACATTTTTGTAATTTAAACCTTCCATAAGGAAATTGACTTGCGGATTTATTATATATCTTAGTTTTCTTAGATTTTCTTGACCTCTCAGGCTGCTCATTTGAGGTTCGTATTTTATAAAAATATATGGTATGGTAAGAAATACGTGATTTCAACAATGTCCCCCTTAATCCATTGTTTAGAAGCTAAAAATAACAAAAGCAATCCCAACCAGGTTACATCAAATCAATTGTATGTCCTTTTACGTGCACTCCTAATTAGTATGTGTCTTACTAATCTCTTATACAATATAGTGAAAATATGCTTTAAGTATAGACTTTTTGGTATATTATTGTTAAAAATATACTTAGATTTGGTTTCTGAAAAATTATTATCTTGGTGAGTCGCTTGTAGGGTTCTAGTTAAAGCTTTGAGTTGGTACTAAAAGCAGTAGGTTTGGTGCTGGTGCTAAATTGTTTAACCTAAATTGTTTTTATGCCAACAATGATATGGTGACAATAACAACAGAAGTTGTAATAATTAAGTTTGGTTGTTCTTGAACCTTTATGGGGCTGGTTTGCATGCAATGAAGTCAATATTAGCAGGTGGTGGTTTTTTTATCACCATGATTTCATTGAGCAAAGTGCAAATATAAATTATGTTTACCATAATGACCTGCCTTTTGAGAGAGAAACAAACTAATAGGGTTAAATAACTGATGAGAAATCTTGGTTTATCTATCATGCCTTGGTCTAAGGCGGTCACTCTTTCATTCTATTTCAGAGTCCGTCTTAATAGAGAGTGCATTATATATCCTATTTGCGGCTGGATAGATGGATTGTGGTTTTCTCCCTCCATCCCAAATAATTGAGGATCATGTAATTAGCATCAACTTTCCCCCATGTGTCTTTTTTATAACAAATTCAAGTGTCTCAACTAACTTATCTTATATGTATAATATATTGTTGGAAGTTCATGCATAATTCACTTAAGAAAATGGAAAGATGGCACTTACTTTGGGACAAACAAATTTAGTAAGTAGTATTCATATTATGTAAATAGGTCCACATCATCTGCTACATTTGTTGGCCTCTCAGTGTTGATTAATCCCATTCCAATATTTTGTAACTTTAGACAATTTGATCATGTTACTCTGTTCACATAACTATTGGTAGCATCTTCTTGGTAGTTTATTGCTTTGGAATCTGTCTCACCTATTCATATCCTACCTTAAACAGATTTTTGCATGACAAGGTGAAACCACATGTTGTGCATAGAGATATCCGTGCTAGCAATGTACTACTTGACGAAGAGTTTGGAGCACATTTAATGGGGGTTGGTCTATCAAAGTTTGTGCCATGGGAAGTGATGCATGAGAGGACAGTGATTGCCGGTGGTACGTATGGATACCTTGCTCCAGAATTCGTCTACAGAAATGAGCTTACCACGAAGAGTGATGTTTACAGCTTTGGTGTGCTGCTGCTTGAAATTGTGAGCGGGCGTAGGCCTGCCCAGGCGGTTGATTCTGTGGGTTGGCAGAGTATATTTGAGTGGGCCACGCCTCTGGTCCAAGCTCATCATTATGTAGAACTGTTGGATCCTTTGATATCATCCTCTTCTACTAGTGAAATTCCAGAAGCTGGTGTCATTCAGAAGGTAGTGGATCTTGTTTATGCTTGCACTCAGCATGTCCCATCAATGCGACCCAGGATGTCTCATGTTGTTCATCAGCTGCAACAGCTGCCCCAACCACCCATTGTAAAGTAAGTTTCAATTATCCATGACCTAACCTTTTTCTTAGTAAAAACCATCCCTGGGGAGTTTCATTTAAATTAAAATTCCACTATGGATAAGCAGGGGTATGAATTTGATGCTAACGGAGTCTCTTGTATGATGTAACTCTGAAGGGATGTATTTTGTTGCTTGTATGTCCTTTTGATTAAATGGCCCTATATCTATCTAATGACAAGAATAACATATAGTTGTATAAGAATTCATTTCAGCATATTTTGATCTTGATCTAGCAGATTCTGATACCCTTTTGGAACTGAGAGGTGTATAAATGGTATTGTGTTATTTTGGGTGCCAATGTGTTGGTGTCTTTGTATGGCCACCAAATTAAACATATTCCTTGAGGATTTGCCAGCGCAATTGTTTGGGATGGAAGAGAGATACGTGCCTTGTTTGTATAGAGCAGGTTATCCTTTTCTTGGGCCTTTTAAGAATTTAGTTATGCATGAATTACAATTAATATCCTTATAATATGCTAGTTACCTTGCGTTTTCATTTTCCTTCTCTCTCCAAAAAGATAAAAAAAGATGAAAGTTTCCATTTTTCTCTATCTTCAAATATCTCTCTAGTTCTTGCTCTGATTCTTGTTTACTTGCTGCGGTGGTGGTGTACTGAAATCACTCCCTTCCCAGAATAACCAAAGTTGCTATCTTTCTCTGGAATTCATGTTGGTATGTTCTCTCTTAAAGACCCTGATTTCTGTTTGGTCTTGTTGAGCTGGGTTTGGTCGATTCAGCGAAGTTCTGGGTTGATTTGAGCTACACTTTTTGTGGGTTGGATTTCATTTATTTGATGATGGGACTTGTTGATTGAATTTTTCATATCTTGCCATGATTCGATCTTTTTTATTCTACTGGATTTATGTTTTTTTTTTTTGGGGATTTACTAAGCTTGAGTTGCAGTTGTTTATATATGGAGAGAGAATAAATTTTAATGATTTCTGTTGGCTCTGGACATACTTTTGTGTTGTTTTGTTGGTTTTTACTTGAGAAGATGAAATATGAATTGATTTGGACCTTATTTGAAGTGGATTTTGATTGTTATCCACATTTGTGTGGTTTATGCTTAAACATTTGTTGATGGAGAAGATTACAATCAGTCCAATTGTTTCCTTGTGTGATTTATGCTTAAACATTTGTTGCTATGCCTATGTGTCTAGAATTCTAAATATAGAAATTGAAATATTTTATTTTTCTGTAAGTATTTTAAATGTAAATGTTGAAATTGAAATTCTGAATATTTTGCATTATCTAAATATTGTTGCTGTGACTATGTGTGTCTAGGATTCTAGATCTTACTTTCAGGAGTTAAAAAGCAATACTTGGAACTCTATCTTTTGACAAGTATGGTTTCCATGCTAATAATGCATAAAGGCATTTACTACAATAAACGTGTCACTTAAAAGCTAAAGCAATTGTATTACTTCGAAAAATTACATATACCTCTTCTTTTAATTATGCTTACTACACATATTTTTTTTAAAAATCATGATGTAATTTTTACCATTTCTGTATTATGCTACATTTTTACGCAATTCAGTTTTCTATCCATTTTTTCGTTTGATGGGTCAAAAAGATCAAAATACCCTCAAACTCAAAAAATGAAACCAAACTGATCCGTAAGCTTTAAATATTAAAAAAAAATAAAAAAAATAAAAAAATAGAGCTCCGGCAAGCCCCTTTCTTCCCCGGCAAGCCTTCACCGTCGCTTCAAGCTCCGGCAACGGCGACTGCGACGGCTCCTTCGTCCACGAGCTCTGGCGCCTTCGTCCACCTCTCCGCCGCCTGTTCCCGCCTCACCTCCCTCTCCGTCTCACTGTCCAGACCTCTCTGCCTCGTCTGGATCGGAGATTGCAGATTGCAGAGGGTCTTTTCCGATTCATCGGAGATTGCAGAAGCAATCTCCAGAATCTCGAGATGAGTCGACTGGAGCAACGGCGTATTCTCCAGATCTGTGAGAGAGAGGAGTCGACCGGAGCAACGACGTCTTCTCTAGCAGCGACGGCGTCTTCTCCGACAGCGGCTGGAATCAACGAGGGCGCCAGGAGAGGCTGGGGGCTGGGGGGGGGCGGCG
>JAYMTA010004647.1:0-12372 GCA_036897625.1 Pelargonium cotyledonis
TGCCTCTCTTCCAGTGACAGCTCCGTCGAGAAGAAACAGACCAGGTCTAGTCACGCATGGCGTCGAGCACGGCCAAGAAGATTCGGTGACGCCTCCACCACGAGCATGCCCGGGGTTGTGAGAGCTCGCTGTTGCTGTTCGCCTCCAGCCATCTCCGGCAATGGCAACGGCAAAAAGATTTTTGGAATGGCAAGTTTGTAATTAAAAAAGATTTATCTTTCCTAAGATTAGTTAAATAAATCAAAGTTCTCAGGAATTGAAATATTATGGTTGATGTGATATTTCAATTCCTGCAAATTTTGAATAATTTAAATGATGAAAATTAGTGGATCTCACAAATTGAGAGTTTAAAATTAAGTATACAAATATAAAAAAAGTAAGTTGTAATTATTTTAATTAAGTTAGAGAAGAAATTAAACGAACATTACCTTAGTGTTGACCACCACTTTATTACCTAATGAACTCGTGATTGATCATCACATGCCAATATTTGATAATAAGCGTCTTGATATCCTGTACAAAGCGTTGACACAACCAACTTCCAGCCTCCACCTCAATTGCCACATAAACCACAACTACAAAATTGACATTGCAAACAAACTTGCTTCTAACCTTCAGTTCAAGGCTGCGTTGAGCTCATTACTCGTAAGGTCTCCAGCTCCACCACATGTTAAGAAAACATCAAAATTGCTCGCGAAACCATCCACCCATTGGCCTTCCTCATCCCGCTATAACGGGATTTTCCTTCAACTCATCAACAATATTTAATTTGACCTAACCCCTCGAAGGAGGACCCTAACCCTCGAAGGACTAATAAATATCTAGTTTAATAACTAAAACACATTTAAGATCATACGTCAATAGCATTGACAAAATATATTAAAACTTAATTTATAACGTGCTTGTAAGAAGTGGCCACACTACTACTTTTCACAAGAACCAAATGCCAACCACAAAAAAGACCCCTGAGAATTATGTGCGCAAACTAAATGAAACGAAAAAAAGGACCAAACATATCTTGCAAATAGATAGTTCTCGAGGATGTGGATGTCATATTCCCTTGATAACTTGCATAAGGTACGTGCCACACATACTGGTTCTTGGTAACCACACGACACTAGCAAAACGTACCTAGTAGTAATTGATATCGACCCCTGCCGGAGAGCAAAAGCATTTGTACAGACTTATTAAGGCTCATGAGCCTTAGAGCCACCTCCAAACATTCTCCCCCATCGATCTCGTTAATATGATTAAAAGCAACTTCATGCTATAAAGAGTCACTTTTATCCATGTGCTAAATTGTATGAGCTTTAGTGAGGACAACGAGAGCCCACATCTTTATCCGCTAATTCTGTTGTGTATCAACATTCTACACTCAATCTCAAAAAGCCCACATTAAAGACAGGCCCAAAAGCCCAAAGTGCAACAAGAAACCCTAGCTGCTTGCTATATATACATATTTATATAACAAAACCAAAACCCTAGCGAGAGCGAGAGCGAGCGCCATACCCGAACCTCCTCTTCAACCTGCGACGCAATCGGCTCTGCGTTTTCTGGAAGTAGCCATGGCAACCGCAAGCACTGTCAAGGACGTCTCACCGCACGAGTTCGTCAAGGCTTACTCGGCACACCTCAAACGATCCGGAAAGGTACCGTCTCTCCCTCTCTTTTACCTGTTTGGCTGCTGAGAATATCGCACTGAATAGAAAACAAATTGGGATTGAAACTGCTAGATCTGTATATCATGTTTTGGTTACTATGAAATGTCAACAAAATGCTCAGCATTATATATTTACAAATTCAAGCAAATGAGTAGTAATCGCTTAACCTAATTCATAGATTAGTTTTGTGTATTCACTCAAATGAACTGTTTAGTAATTTGAAATTTTCTTTTGTGTGATTGGAACTGTTGATTTATTGTAGGCCTTTTATGTATATTTATGCTTTTGTTTGATATTCTTAATTTGTTCAATTGCACCTGTATAGATGGAGCTTCCTCACTGGACCGATATAGTGAAGACTGCAACCTTTAAGGAGCTTGCTCCTTATGATCCCGACTGGTACTACATCAGAGCTGGTACAGACTCTTGTCTCTGTCTGTGTCCTTTCCTGTTCCAAGTGTTGGTAATATTGCTTGTATTGTGAATTGTACATTTTTTGTGTTTTCTGAGTGCAGCTTCCATGGCAAGGAAAATCTACTTGAGGGGTGGTCTTGGTGTTGGTGCATTTAAGAGGATTTATGGTGGGAGCAAGAGGAACGGAAGTCGTCCTCCTCATTTCTGCAAGAGCAGTGGTGCCATCGCCCGTCACATTCTTCAACAGTTGCAGAACATGAGCATTGTTGAGGTTGATGCTAAAGGGTAAGCTAATGTTTTTTATGTTGATTTGTTGTTCATCTAGTTGATATTCATATATATGGTTTGCTTTTGAGAAAACAATCTCATTCAATTAATTGACCAATTTATGTAGAATGAACATAGCTTGGCCATATGTTTAGATTATAATGAGCTGCCTTTAGATTGGTGAGCTTATGATGCAGTTTGAGCTAATGCAAGAGGAAGTAATAGAGACTGTTAATTGGTTTATATTTCATTGCACATTGCTGCTATTCCGATCTTCATTGATTTCTTACCTAGAATACTGTTACCATATTGGTGTCTCTATAATAGGGTTCAACATTGTGACCAATATCTTACAAACTATGTATAACCCAATTTTCTTAAAAAATTACTTATTCACGTACTGCATCTTGTTTTGACAACCATGATATGTTGTGAAAAGCTACATAATACACAGCAGATAAATGATTGTATGCATGGAACATAGATCTTGTTGTAATTTTGTATGTGATGTCAGCTGTAAAACTATGCTTCAGTTTTACATTCTAAGCTATTCTCTCTCCTTATGTCCTTTAATCTAAAAGGATCAAATTTACATTACATCTGTATAATCTATTATCAATTCTCTGTTAAAACTTGGCCCTCTCTCCACATCATTCTTGTTATAGTGTGAGCTTAACCTATATGTTATGTAGCTTATCTTTATCGAGCTTAGTTAAGAGTTCCTTGTGCTTTGTATAGATGGTGTCTTTTTTTCACTTTTGCTGTTTTCTTATTTTCTTCTCTTGTAATTTGTCAGTGGAAGGGTAATCACCTCTAGCGGTCGAAGGGATCTTGACCAAGTTGCTGGGCGTATCGTGGTGGCCCCTCTGCAGTAGGTTAAATTCAGATTTTGATAATGTGTGATGTATTTGAAGCACTTACTATATTTGGCTTAAAATGCTAGTGCTGGTAGCTCATTTGGTGCCCCCTGCTTTTTCTTTTCTTTTTGACATTGTTACTTTTGTTAAGTTTATAGACCTAAATGTCCCAAATGATTTTATTTTATTTTCTATCTTTAATTGTTGAAGTTTTGAAAAGCTGTTTGATTAGTAAGTCCTGAAATATTTAGCTGACTCTATATCAAGAGGATTTATGTTGAAATGAGACTGACGTGAAAGATGGGTTTGTTGAAACATAAGACTCCAGGTCAAGCTGATTTAGCTGAAATTATTGAAGTAAGTAATTAGTATATGACCTATTTTTCTTGATATTTTGTCAATATTATCAACTGGCTTTGAGTGTAATTGTTTGCTTTGTTGATGCTCATTGTTCTTCTTTGTTCTTCTTTGTTAAGGGAAGTCCTAAATATAGCAAACAAATTTGAAAAAGGCTGCATTGAATTGAACCGAACTATTGTGTAGTGTTGTGTACTAGTGCAATGAAGGTAGAGTTGGCAAATCGAATATGGGATCAGTTTGGTCCCAAAATTGAGAATCTAACCCTGATTTGAAAGTTCTTTAATTTTTAAGTGGGTGATCCGTGATGGGTTGGACCGTCTTGGGTATGAAATGGGCGGGTCTGTAGTGTTGTGTGGTTTGAATTGATACCTGCAAGGCATGATTTGGACAACGACAGTGGCGCATGACGTGAAGTCTGCACTTCGAACTTATGGTGTTTGATTGCAAGGAATGATGGGCTGAGATTGGTTTGATGAGATGGAGGAGGCGGGGAGGTGGAATGGTTTAAATTGGAGAAGAAGATTTGAAAGTTTCGAACTTTGAAGACCACATTGAACTGCGATGAGGCACTTATTGGGCTCCATGAAGCTACATACGCCGTCGGGCCTAGGTCGGGACATGTATACTTGCACAGCATCACGAGAAGTGGATAAGCCCGCAAGACCCGCTAACTTGAAAGTGACGAGCGAAACACATGCCGTCCGCCTCTTATGTTGAGAGAATGAGACAACAATGTGAAGGTAATCACAATTTTCAAGAGAATCGACTATAATAATTTAATATTTGCTGACTCGAGCGTTGCATGGGTCATACACTTGAAAGACCTTGTTTTGCAGTACTTATAAAGCAGAAGAGAGAGACCATAAACCTATTGAGGAGCAACGACTTTTATAAATATAATTTCAAACCATCTGTGGGTAACACGATCGAACCCAAACCCACCATTGCTTTCACCATTGGTGTATGATACTCGCAAGTAAAGACAGAGTGCGAGTGAGGATTGATCATCACATCATCAAGTAAAGAGAGATCTTAATCATTCTTAAGCTTGATCACCAATTTTGTCTCTATTTCAAGGTAACACTTGCTATTTATGTTTATTTATTTGTTTCCAACATATTATTTGCGTCTCATTCATATATTTACTACTTGCGGATTTGATTAATGTGTGCAGATGTACAAATACATTTTCTTTAATTAAATTAGTTTCCCAAAAAAATGCCTATAGTATTTAACAATAAAAATTTCTCTTTAAAAGGAATATTTCAAATTATTACAAGTATAAAACACATGCATACATCGAGTGCATTGTCAAAGACCTAACGTTCCCTCATTAATTGTCGAGGGAATTAATTGTTGTCAATTACATTTTGTGAGTGACTTCCAGTTGAAGTTAGTGAGATGTTAAAAGAATATTTTTAATTGTTCAAGAACTAATGCACAAATGCCTAACACCCCCATCTCTGTCTCCACCTCCTTCAGTTGCCCCACCACCGCTGTCCGCCTCTTCCTCGACCTCTCCACGATGTACCAGCCTCCATCTATAATCTCAAGTCTCGGCTTTTATCTCATATCTACTTCTCTGGACCCTCCTTCATGCGACAATGACCAGATCGGTCATCCCAGACGACGTGTTGGCAAGGTACATGCATCTAATTTGTGGGTTTTTACAATTTTTGCCAATTTGTTTTCCACGCTGCCACCGTCTTCTCCGACTACTCCACCATCTAATGCTGTAAGTACACTCACCTAGCAAAAACAGACATCACGCCTCAATCACCAAAATCCAAGCGGAGATCATCGACGATCGAAGGCTCATATCTAGATAGCTCCGCCTTAGTCGTCGAGACCCAAGCCGAGATCGCCGACGGTCAATGGCTTTGGCTCAGAACGAAAAAGATTGTACGTCAATGTTGAGCGGCACCGTACACCCCTCCGACATCGAGCAAGTCTTCAAGCACCACCATCACTTCATGAATTTCTATAAGATTCACGATTGAGGGAAGATCGTGGAAAGTTTCAGCGATGGAGGAGAAAGATGAAGGACAACAACTGCAACCGTGGGCATGGAGAGGAAGCTGACGTGGCGGTCACGACTTATATATCAGTTGAAACCTGCAGTAGTAGGTCAGTTGAACTAAAAAAATAAAAACATGTGTTGTTTGGATTATTATTTTTGGTTTTGAGGAATGAAGAATGTGGATGTGAATGAGATTCTTATTGTTGGTGTTTGAATTAAAACACACTCATTCCAATTCCGATTCTCATTCTCATTTTTATTCCCTCACTCATGAGTAATTTGATTTCCACTTATGTTGAATGTAATGAGATTCTCATTCTCATTTATGCACTTTTTATTTTACGATTTTAATTTTAAAAATTTATAACTTTGTGCTCGAATGTCTGATTAAGATTAAAAAAATTGGTTTCGTATAACTCTTCAGGAGGATCACTATTATGATTTTAATTTTTTTTTTCAAATAATGCATATTTATAACTCAAAATTCTGGAAAAATAACAAAAAAATCGAAATCAGTTTCGTATCGATACGAATTTACACACACACACACACACACAAATTCAAAACCAATTGTGACAATTCAAATTTTGCATTGGATTTGAATTTGTTTTTCCGAATTCAGATTCATAAACATAAAATCGAATCTGATCTGAATGAAGTTTGGATTGCATGTAATCGAATTTTGAATTTAATAAACTTATGAGTAATTTGATTCTCACTTATGTTGGATGGAATAAGATTCTCATTCTATTTCTTCACTTTTTATTTTATGATATAAATTTCAAAAATTCATAACTTTGTGCTCGCATATCCGACTGAGATAAAAAAAAATTGCTTCATATAACTTTTCAGGAGCAATATTTTTATAGGTTTATTTTTTTTCTTTCAAATAATGCATATTTATAACTAAAAGTTTTGGAACAAAAAAATAAAAATTCAAAACCAATTTCGTATTCGAATTTCGGATCACAAATGAATTTACGCAACACCTACACACATTCAAACTAGTTGTGACAATTCAAAATTTTGCATCGAATTTGAATTTATGTTTTTGAATTCCGATTTATAAACATAAATTTAAATCCGATCTGAAAGAAGTTCGGATTAGATGAATTAATTTAATTCTAAATTTAATTAGCATACACACATATTTATTTTCTTATATACACACATATGTACATTCAAAATAAGTTATGACGATTCAAATTTCGCATCGGATTTGAATTTATGTTTTCGAATTCAGGTTTATGAACTTAAATTCGGATCCGATCCAAAATGAGGTCAGATATTAGTTGGAATCGAATTTTGAATTTAATTATGAATTTCAGTATTAAACCCTTATATATAACATTTTTAGTATAATTATTTCTAAAATTGCGAATAATTTGATCAGTTTTATATTTAACAAATTATTATTTTTATTAACTGATACGCCTAAGTTTCACAAAAGCCTAAATGCACTAGTCGAGATGTCGTTTTGTCCAGATATCAACAAATGAGTTCACAGCGTCAAGTTCAGAGTGTTGACGGAGTCAAAAAAGTCAAGACTTGAAGCTCAAGTAAGCTTCAGATTGGGTTTTCAGATCCAGATATGAGAATGAGAGTTGGTGTTGTTCCTGTAAAACGAACACACTAAAGAACGATGAGACCCGGGGTGATTCCGAGACACCGCCTCAGGCGTGAGAGTAAGATCTCCTGGCGAAAAACACCGAATAAAGCTAAAGAGCTTAGAATAAGGTCTCAAGAAATTTATCTCAACTGAGAGGTTAGAGAGAGAAATGAGTCAAAGCTTTTCAGATATGAATCACGTGTTCCCCTCTCTTACCTAGGAGGGGGTATTTATAGGCCTTACCAAAGGTGTGCACATGTCGCCGTCTGGCGAGGTTGAGCTTTTGGGACCACTTGCGGAGCCCACGTCTTGGGGTTATGTCCCCGGGTCCCCGATTCCATGTCCTAGATGTTCGGTCCCTCGGTCCCGGATGTCTTGTCCCGAGTTCATGGTGATTGTGGGGAGTGCCCACGTGACGTACATGTGACTCGCTCGGGCCTCCCAGTTCTTGCCAGGGAGGAGGACACTTACGAATGGGGTTCGAACCACTCAGGTTTGTTGTAACCGAGGCCATGTGGATGCACACAAGGGATATTAGAGCTCTCGTCTGTGCATGGGGACGTCGCGGAGGCGCTGATCAGCCTAGGACCCCGAGACCGAGTCATTTGGCCTCGTCCTCAAGTCTGATCATTGGGCCTCCTGGGGTGGTTGGTGGACGTTGTGGCTGAGCCCGTGTCCCTGAGCCCTTAAAACGTCACTTGGTCCGTCAATGACGTGATGCCCTAATGCCACGTGTCGAGCTTTAATTGGTTCTGCAGACTTGTAATTTTTGAGTAGCATTGTTAACCAAATAATAATAATTGAAATAGGATGATTCTGATTCCCATAAATAAATGACAATTGGCGAAATACTAATGATAATTACCCATCAAAAGATCCATAACATAATTACCAAAATGCCCAAACTTAGAGAGGATCTCTCTCCAATTCAACAGTGCAAATACTCAGCACATATGAGGAGCAATACAGAGGAAAGCACTCAAAAAGGTCATATCATAGCTTTGCTTCCATGCAAGGATTCCTTCAAAATCCAAATCCCATATATACACAGAGACACAGAGAGTGACAGATCTTTCCTTCTACTTCTCCTTTTTTCCTCTCTCTCTCTCTCTCTCTCTCTCTCTCTCTCTCTCTATATATATATATATGCCTATTCGTTTCGTGCCCATTAGTAGCAAAACTCTGCCCTGTGCTCACCCATTAAACGCCATTCTGTTTCACTTCCATCTTCCTCTTTTGCGCTCCACAGACCCACCAAGCAATCTGATTTTCTTGTTCATTTTCGGCATTCAGATCTCTGTTCTTGCCCCAAAACTGGAAGTGGGTCTTTCGTCGATCAATCGGTGAGCAAGGAACAGAGCATCTCTTGATCAGAAAATGGGTTTCTCTGATCTGGGTCTTCACTGATTCCTCAGTTTCTTGACCATTAAATTCGGGAAATTCTGTCGCTTTGACTGGTTCTGAGTTCTTTTTTCGTTGATCGGGAGATGGAGCAAGACCAAGAGCGGAGGAGGTTCGCCTGCAAGTTCTGCAACAAGAGCTTCTCCAATGGCAGAGTCTTGGGAGGCCACATGAGGAGCCACAAGGGCTTGAATTCGAGCAAGGGGAAGAGAACGATCAGTAATGGAAAATTGGGTTCGGAGGAAAACGACGATTCCGGTTACGTCCTCAGAGAAAACCCCAAGAAGTCATGGAAATTTTCAGGCTCCGGCGGCGGCGGAGGTCCAGTTCAAGACCATCTCTGTCAAGTTTGCGGCAAGAGATTCGAGTCTCCGAGAGCTCTCTTCGGCCACATGAGACACCACTCGAACCGAGAGAGGAACGGGAAGATTCTGTGCACCGAATGCGGCAAAGGGTTTAAGACTCTCCGAGCTCTGACCGGTCACATGAGGTGGCACCCAGAGGCCAAAACTAGCTCGACCGCCCAGGAGCAGCTGTTCGGGGACGACGGCTTTTCCGACAACGAGACGGCGGCGGCGCCGGGACCGGTGAGGAAGAAGAGATCAAGGAGGGTTGTGAGGTACAAGAACTCTTGTAATTCTTTCTCTGATTTGAATAATGATTCGTCTTCTGTTACTGGTTGTGAGCAAGAATTGGAAGATGCTGCAATGTGTTTGATGATGATGTACAATTCCCTTTGTGAGTCCTCTGACAACAATTCTGTGTCGTTTGAGGCCAAGACTTTGGATCCAATTGTTAAGTTTTCTGAAAATGGTTCTGGATTAGGGGCCAAGAAGCCTAAATTGGGCCATGGATCTTGTGCTGATCAGGTTGTGAACACAGTTCACTCTGAGCTGAAGTTGAGGTTCAAGGCTGCGAAGGTGAAGCCGAGTGAGGATGATTTGGTGGAAGAAGTTGCTCAAGATCCCGGGTTTCTGAAACCCGGGTTTGATGTTCAAGATCCCGAATTGGGGGTGAATTTTGCATCCGAGAACCTGGATGATTCAAAGAAGAAAAGCCAGTACAAATGCAGAATATGCAGCAAGTCCTTCCACACCCACCAGGCTCTTGGTGGCCACTGCAATGGACATAAGGCGGTGATCAAGAGCTCCTCAGCGTTGAAGGTCGAGGACTATGATAAAGAAACTGAAACAACCATTTCCTCCGAAATTGAGCCTATTTGTAAGCTTGTGGACTATGAGTACGACGAGACTTCAGCTGAGCAGGAAATAAGCAGTAGTGCTGTGGCGACAGGTGATGAGTTGAAGAGGATTCATAAGGTGCACGAGTGTCCCGTGTGCTTCAAGGTGTTTCGATCTGGCCAGGCTTTGGGTGGTCACAAGAGAGCTCACATCTTGAAATGTGGTGGCAACAAAGAAGACGACGAAGAAGAAGAGAACATAGAATTGGAGCAGCAGCACTGTGATGATACCAGCGAAACTGTGAGCCTCAAGGCTTCAGTTGATCCCGAGGAAGAGGCTAATAGTGATGTCGCCTTCAAGCCATGGTGGGACGTTGGAAGCAATGGCGGGTGTCTAATCTCGATCTAGCTGATGAGTAGAGTGACTCCATTTTTGGGGAAGTGAAGGCAAGGTTAGAGGTAAAAAAAAAAGGTACTGGTTAATAGCTATTTTTGAGAACATCTTGTGTAGCAATTTTGATACTGCAAGCCATAGTGGAAAATGGTTAACAAGTAATGCAGAGTAAAAACTGAATTTGCCATATGCATATATTGTTGTTTCTTTGTGTTTGTAAGTGAACTGTTTCTGAATGTGATGAAATCCCCTGATGGGGAAGTGATGAATAATTTAGGGGCGATACCAACCCTTGAAGGGACCGCTTGTCGTGACGGGTTTTGAGTAATTGAAGAATCATGTTATGGTTGCAGCTGGATTGGGGGAGGTTTTGCTTTGCCTGAGAGCAAAACCAAAAGAAAAAAGAAAACGGAGTTTTGTGCACATGTACATGTGGGGATCAGGTTTTGATGCACAATATGCTCAGATGAAGCTGGTTGTTAACATGTGGACAGATCGAATAGAAAACAAAACAAGTTATAGTCAATGTACTCAAATCAGTCTTATGTTAGTTTCCTAGTACAAACAAACAAGCTCTCTGAAAAGTTAAGGACCTTTAAATGAATTGGGCCTAAGTAAAGCCCATCTAAATTGGGCCGATGATAGGCCCAGGTTCATGCAGATTATAGCCTGAAATGAATTGCATTGAAAGGTGAAGAAAGAGGATCTGAAACGCTGCAAATTTGGAATTCGCAAGAAAGGAACAGTGTGATCATCAGCTTCAATCGGAATCTAAATGGAATCTGGAGAGACTCAACTCCTCCATCAAAACCCTAACCCGGCACCTCAGCCTCAGGTACAGAATCCATCTACAGAGCCCTACTCTTCCCAATTCGTCTACTACCCTGCTCAGAACCCTAACCCTAACCATAACCCTGTACAAGCCCAACCTGTTGAGGTCTACGTCAATTCTGCTCCGCCTCCGCCGCCGCCTGGGGTGGAATCATACTCGTCCTACCTGAATGATGCCCATTTGAGCTATTATGTCGTTGCCTCCGATTCTAATGTGCCTTACGGTTACGGACAGTACCAGCATTATCAAGCCGATTCGCAGAATTGGGTCGCCAAAGAGGCCGTCCGGCTTTTTGGGACCGACCCCTCTCTCTTTGGAGGACAACCTCTTACTGTAAGTGCCTTTTCTTTTTTCTTCATGCTTTTATTGATTGTGATTTGTTGTTGGAACAAACTCATTAGGTTTTGGTTTTTCATTTGGGTTCTGGCAAAGTATTGGGGTTCTTATGAATTGCAAATAACAATGGTTTTAATTTAATCAGGAAAAAGTAATGCCAGTGCCAATATTGTTGGTTATATACTTTCTGAGCTGACAGCAAGAGATTTTGAGTTTACAAGTCTAGACTTGTACTGATAGATAATACATCATTTGTTTTCGCTTGGTTTGGCTTTTATATTTTCACCATCCATAAAACCATATTCTATGTATTAATGTGTTGTCATTGATAGGCATTAAGGTTTTGTCTCACTACATAATTAACAATTACATTTTATTGTTCATGACAAGCCAATAGTAGGCCTGCCGTTCTGGCTGTGTTAGAAGCTCTATTATTTTTCCCTCTGCATAAGTAGTCGTGGCTTTAGTTTGAGAAATGCAGTAGGATTGTTGAAGGTGGAGTGCTTTCTGTGTTTTACCCGAATTTCCTACGCCTTCTTTTTTGGGGCATCTCTTGTGCACCCCCTATGTACCCGTATGTCATTTCATTTTCTCACTTCATTATTTTTTATAATATGTAAGGTCAGAAGGTGGTATGATGTTTTAAATCGTGGTTTAGAAAGTAATAGGTGGTTTACCAATTGGTTTGAATTGTCGCGAGTAAAACCCTCCCCATTCATGAATTAGTTTCCTGTACTCGAGATCATGAAGCTTGTTCAGGAAACTTGTTTCAACACATGTCGAATAATGCACCTTTGTGTACCTAGAAAACTTTGCAGAATAAGGGAAGTATTGGAAGTTACGAGGTACATGATTATCATAGATTGATGATGTTAAATATTGGTGTTGGACAGCACTTTGCACATCCTCAAGTTGGCTTATTTATCCAGCAGTAACCAACCACACCATGAGGCTTCGTTTGGCAACTCTACTAAAACTTTTGCAAATGTCTATAGGAGGTAAAAGGAAGAGAGAGAGTCTATAGGAGATTTGGGTTATGTT
>JAYMTA010004648.1:0-12371 GCA_036897625.1 Pelargonium cotyledonis
GTGTAGAAGAGAAATACCTACGCGTGAGGGGGAGTGCCGATTTATAAAGCCCCCGATTGTGCACGTGTCGAGCTCATCGATAAAAGAAAAATGTGAGACTCGAACATGAGGGGGAGTGTTGAAGTGGGTGATGAGTCCCACATCGGATAAATATAATATGAGAAGGCTAAATATAATAGTGCAAGTGAAACCCTACTAATAAGGTTGACCTTTTAGTATGGGAAGCCCAACCCATTATATTTTGCCCGTTATCGAATTTAACATGGTATCAGAGCTGGTTTTTATCCATATTTGGCCCGAAGGTGGCCCGTTTATGTTGCTTCCCCCTGTGGTCTCCGGCCCGCTTGCAGATAAATATGCCTGCAGCGGCCCACGTGTGGAAGAGAAACCCCTACACGTGAGGGGGAGTGCCGATTTATAAGCCCCCGATTTTGCACGTGTCGAGCTCACAGATAAAAGTAAAATGTGAGACTCGCACGTGAGGGGGAGTGTTGAAGTGGGTAATAAATCCCACATCGGATAAATATGAATTGAGAAGGCTAAATATAATGGTGCAAATGAAACCCTACTAACAAGGTTGACCTTTTAGTGTGGGAAGCCCAAGCCATTATGTTTAGCCCGTTTCTGGAATTTAACAATAACAACTTAGATGATACTGATGGTTTTTAGGCTTTTAAATTTATCTCACTTATCTATATTATGAACTTTTAATATTATAAATATATTTTGGTGAATTTAATGTTTTAGTTTTTAATTCATTTAATAAATTTTTAAAGTGCGCCTCACTTAAAAGAAGCCCGCGCCTCACTGTGTGCCACGCACCTCGGATTTAAAGGACCCTATCGCCTAAAATGCGCCTCGCGCCTTTTTAAACACTGAATGTCATTTCAATCCAGTGCTGTATGGTTTTGCTGTTTTGGAAAATATTAAGCTTGTTTTTATTTTTATTTTTATAGTATGATAGTCATTCTAAAAATGCTGGAGTAAGAGACTGGCCAACTTCTGTTATCATAAGAGATGAGATTGTTGTATGCTATTTATTAATCATGGTTGAGATGTTAAACCTTTCATGTGACGAATGATTGTTGTCACTTTTATTTATGCATGTATAATGAAGGTGAATCTTTTGCATGCTATTTTGGTTGGTAATTGATAATTTGTGTTTTATAATTACTTTACGGTTAAATCATTACATCTGAAAATGGACTCGTTATCATTGTCATGCTTCTGCTTATTAATTTTTTTTCTGTTGAAAACTTTTTCCAGCTGCCCAGGAAACTAGTATTGTGAGAGAGGTAGTTGTAAACACACCCTGTGTCCACATAGATGCAATCAACTGTGATAAACATCCTGACAATGGCATTTCAACTAGCTCTCTGTGTACAACTGGAGATGACTTTGCTATCCGACTAGGAAATTCTGGGCTGGACGCTACTCCACAATCCAATTCTATTAATTGCGAACAGCATCCTTATGATAAATTAGATAATCATGAATCTAGGAGTATCTTAACTGAACTGGAGGCAAGAGTTTCAAGCCTTGAGCCACCTTCACCAAGGAAAAACCTATTAAGTTCCATTTCAGACTCTCCGTCCAAGGTACAGTAACTTCATAATTTGTACTAAATTATTGTAGATTAGAAAATTAGTTTTATGTTTATTTTATTACTCGTTTGTGCAGGTTGAGACAGTTCACATGTTGCCAAATGCTGATGAATGCATAAGTGAGAGAACTACGTCAAGCCCTTCTGCTAGTGCGGAAGATGGTGGTATATTTTCTCATCAACGAGATTACCAATACTTGCTTAATACACATATGATTTTCTTGGACATATAAGTTGTGTGCCTTGACCATTTGTAGTTCTTAATTTGCTTTGCTGCATACTTTCAGTTTCTCTGAATGGCTGGGCATCAGATCATTGCTCTGGCGGTTTGGAAATGGTAATTACTTCTTTTGAGCATAATAACCATGTTGGTGAATTGGGGAATATATTAAAGCATAATAACTATAATAACCATGTTAGCCGGAGGAGAGAGTTTGTGGACTAGAAACATCCATGTATGAGATTGGAGCTTATCACCTAGATTGTCTTTAGCAGCTTCTTATCTGGTTTATATTGCTCTCACCCTCTCTATCTCTTTTTGCAATTCGCAGAATCAGAGAAATATGACAGTCTTGCTCCAACCTGATTATGTTTCATATCGGGATAACTATTGTACAGAATCGCTGCTAACCTTTTCTGATAGTTACATCAAAGCCACAGGACTAGGAAACCATGGAACTTTTGACTTAGAGTGGGGAATTGACGACATCGTACATATTGAATGTCAGTGGATTCAAGGGGTGAGTGCTAAAAATGTCTCAGATAATTGGTTGTATACTGATGTTTATGATTGCATTCCATTAAAGATTTGTGGATATTATGTGGTTAACATTCAGGTTGACACAGTTTTGATGAAACTTCACGTTGTATCAAAGGATGCAGTTCAAACTGATTGTGCAAATGTCACTTCAGGTCAGAGCCCTAAATTTTATTGTTGGTTTTGGTGTGCGTCTGGTTTGTCGAATTTTTTATGTAAAATTTTTCTTTAGGGAGCTTTTGTCTTAGTATTGATTTGTACCAATATTTTATTGTATTGATAAACATACTGTGTTATTCAAATTATAGCTGATTTTTTATTATTTAAATTCTGATATAATTATCCCTTGGGCAGTTCATCCTTAGAACTTTTACCTCTGCATCTTTGATATGCCAAGCTGTCTAGCAAGGATAACAGATGAGGCACATTTCATTTGTGCTAGGGATCTCAAAATGTTGTGTTCCATGGGTCTCAATTTCGGTGAAAAGTTTGGTTGGGTTTGCCTAGGTGATAGGTTTTGTGTTGCATATAAAACAAATGAAAATAATAAAAAATTGAAAAGTTCATTGGATATTATTAATTAATGACTTTGTATACAATACTGTCCTCATATTGCGTTGATTGGTAATCCTGAATTTGATAGGACATCTATCATGAGCGAAACATATTTCTTACACATAATTAGAATTGTCTACTGTTGTTATGCTTTCACAATTGCTTGTGAGCTTATTCTGTTATGTTCTGGGTGGCTCTTTTTGCTGAAGTTTTATACACCTACCTAAACTTCATCCAGGCATTGAGGAGTTGAAGATCAGTGTTGTTCATCCCAACTGGTCTCGGAAACAAGAACAAATTACATCTTTGAATGACAAATACTTAGCTATTTGGGATGTTGTGGCGGAGTGAGTTTCTTGCTGCTTTATGCATGTCACTTTATACGATGTTGCTTTCCTTTATCTTTGTTGATTAGTGGATTTCTTGTTTACTGTTGTTAAGTGCATGCCTTTTATGTTCACGCACCTTAGATGTTGGGAGTTAGTATTACAATTCTCTGTATCCTAGATGTTATTTCTATACATGTGGGAATGGTTATAATTACAAGGCATAGGAAAATGAGTGTTAGTTCTTTTGCATTTGCTCCTAATGGTTGTTTGACATATGCTCAGGACCTTTGATACCTTGTCTTGAAATGAATGATATGGTCATAATTCTAACTTGAAATACCTGGACAATTAACATTCAGCCGTCGATTCATATCAATGTTGTGCAGTTATTTCCCTATTGCTGTTTCTAGTAGAGAGCTTCTGACATCTCATACATTTTGTTTGATTAACCTTGTGGAGAATTTTATGGAAATTGGAAGTAACAATAAGGATTTCTCTATGTGTTTATTTTCAGAATAATGCTCGTCATGCCCCAAATTTTCCCTAAAAAAATAAAAATAAAAATGTAAATTTACTATCAATTATTTGTTAGATCATATGAAGATTGGTAGACGCTGGGAAGCATAAATAAAATATGCACTAGTATTGTGTCAGTCGTTTTGAGAAAGTATCATTGGCAAGATTCCGATGCAAAATCTCATTAATATATACTATCATATTTGATCACCAAGTTTCTGAAATTTTTTTTAATGATTTTAGAATTCAGTAGATTATGATAAAAAATTGAAGTTAATTATTTTGGTAGAAACTTAGGGTAGTATGATAATTTTTGCGCCATTCTTTCTGTAAGATGTTCCTCAGAAGTGTTAAGAGCATGACTATTTTTTTATCATTTGTTTGTCGAAGTGAAGCATAAAAAATTCAATTAGAATTAAAGGCGATAATGTATTTAATTTTCTATGTGAGGGTTTTCTATAAGTTGGTTCTATAAGTTCCATAGAACTTAATCCAAACCTGATGTTGGGATTAGCTGCGTAGCAGCTTTTCTTTTATTTGATGTTTATATGCATTCAGCTTCTCTTTGGTTGTCCGTTTTTTATCCATCAATATATAACACATAATCTCTTTAACCTTTATAGGGAAGACATGGATGAAGATGCCGTACCAGGGAGGTGCTATTTTCCTAGGTGAGTGACAGGAAACTCTTCCCATGTGTAGAGTGTAACTATTGATGCTTTGAGGTGGATTGTTATATAGTTTAGTTTCAGCTATTTCATTTTTTTTTTGTCTGTAAGTGTACATGCTTATTTATTTCATTCTATCTTTGCTTTGTTAGATTTATGTTATATATGTTGTAAGACAAGGAGTGGCTGTAGGGTCCCTTTGAAGAAATTGTAAAGATAACACGTTAAACCACTGAATACTGACATCATGATTTTGGTTTTTTTTGTTACGGTTTGTTGAAGAAAGGTTTGGTGCTGTTTTGAATTGGCAGTGGAGTATTGGGAATAGAACAACTTAATCAGTTTGTAATTTATATGTTCTAGTCATACTGGTTTAGATTTGCAGCAAAAAGCCAATTTGCTTGCCACAACAACTAGAAGAACCACTAGAAATAATCATATCTGTGTCTTGAAACTGCGTTATCCATTTGGTAACTTTATTTAAAACCAGAAATAAGTCATTTTTAAATTGATGTGAACTATACGTTATACAATAGAGGACCTACTATTGCTTTAGACTCTACCAGTCTGTTAATTTTAAGCCCTTGATGTCGATTTCTTCCACATTAAAATCCTAAATAATGAAACCCTGGAAGAGTATTTTTCCGGTAATTTCCTGCTTTTTGAAAAGTGGATGAAGCTTTGGTGGAGAATTATGTCAGCTTTGTGTGTTAGACACAGACGCAAGTCCTATTTTATTATTTAAAATACAAAAGTATAATAATGACTTAGTTTGCATGCTTAATTTGGACTTGTGTTGCTAATGGCTTGTCATGACTTGGCATATTGAAAATGGAGTTGTAACATTTATTGGTTTTTGTTTGTAATGAATACAACTTGGATTTTAATTTTAGATTTTTGTTGTTACATATAAAATCTATATCTTCAATTTAAAAATATTATGTATAAAATATCTTTATAGTTACCAACGTCTACCTGTCTCGATTTATCGTTTTGTGCTTTTTAGAAAATGATAAATCATGTTTCTGTATCGTGTCCCGTGACCATGTCTGAATTGGTGGTTCATAGAAAGTGCCTACAATAGTTGGAAGTTGGAACTGTATTTGATTTTACAATTGAGGAGGCAACAGGATATAGTGTAATAAGTAGAACACACAGATAAGATTAGTAGAGATCACAACAACTACATTCTCATCCCTGGACCAAAAGGCTTTCTTGACTTCCATACTATAATTTTCTGTAATAATTTTGGATGTTAAATTTAGGGGCACTCTCCAATCTGCTTAAAGCTGCTGTACCAATTAATAGTTGTAAATTTTATTCCTTGTTATTGGTTTGGATTCAAGACGACTTTGTAACAAGTTGCTCAAGTCTTCATAAATGCTTGTGCAATCTTTTGTATTGATTGTTAATATAAGAATGAGTTCATACTTTTAGATTAGGGCATTGTCAAAATCTGTTTGAATAGATAGCTTCTTTAAAATTAGCATAGCCTTCAAATTTGATGTAGAATAATAACCTCTAATGGTTGTTGTATGGTTGACTACATATTTATGTACACCAAATGATGTGAGATTTCACAGCTTTGACGAGCCTTTTGAAGAAATTGTCTACCCTAAAGGAGATATAGATCCAGTGTCCATTAGTAAGAGAGATGTCGACCTTTTGCAACCAGAGATATTCATCAATGACACAATCATTGACTTTTACATCAAGTAAGTTCATTTGCATAAAGTTTATGGTTTGTTATTTTGGCTTATTGCTTTCCTCTTTTTTGAATATGAAAATTATTCTGGACTTATCATTTGGTATCAACATAGGTTATAGTTAGATTTCATGAACTTTTGATATTGCTATTTTCTATTGGAGTCAGTATTTTCCTAGAATCCAGTTTAGATTTGTATATTTCATAGCTTTAGCTTATACCTAGAACTCAGTGGAATACATAACTATATTCCCATTCTGTTTACATAATATGCGAATACTTTAATCCCTTAGCTTATTCTTAAACTAATGTGAATTGTTTGGCAGGTATTTAAAAAATCAAATTCAATCTGAAGAGAGACATAGGTTCCATTTTTTTAATAGTTTTTTCTTTCGGAAGATGGCTGATCTAGACAAAGATCCCTCCAGTGCTTCCGATGGTAGGTCTGCTTTCCTACGTGTTAGAAAGTGGACAAGGAAAGTGGAGTTATTTAAAAAGGATTACATCTTCATTCCAGTAAATTTCAAGTAAGGAACTAGATGACATATCATTTTTTGCTTTTGTGGTTGTATATTTTAATTTGAGCACTAAATGAAATGTATATTTAATTTAATAACAGTCTTCATTGGAGTTTAATAGTCATATGCCATCCTGGAGAAGTGGCTACTTTCCAAGGTAAGTTCTGTTTAGACTGTATTTTTTTCGGAGAGATTTTTTTTAGACTGTAATTAGTATCCTTTTTGTGACTTCCCTTCATTTGTGACTTTCAGATGATGACTTAGATCAGTTGCATAGAGTACCGTGTATATTGCATATGGATTCTATCAAAGGAAGCCACTCTGGTCTTAAAAATCTTGTTCAAAGGTACCCTTTAGCATATGAAGTTGCATGAATCTATTCTCAGATATACACATGCAATGACCATGTTCTATGTGCAACCACTTGCTTGTTTCTGTCACACTGTTATAGTAATTATCCCTTTTCGTTTCTTTGTATGTGGAGCTAAAGTGTCTGAGAATTGGACATGTGATGTTTGCATGCAAAGGTCGTTAAACTTGCATATTATATGTAATTAGTCTTTGATCGTTTTCTTTTTACCCATTGAAGCAAAATACTGTTCATATTTTAAAGAAGAATAAAAATGAGAATTGTGCTTTCTAATTTTACAAGCACTTGTGCATCCTCGTAGTTAATTTTGAATGTTATTAAAAAATTTTGCTAAATGATCTGAATTAAAACTTCATAACATGGACTTTTATATTTTTGAATCACTGAGACAATAGAAAGGCCAAAGTAAGGTAAAGCTTGCATGCCAATTATTTTATTGATGAATCTTACACTGAAATTTGAACTCTGTTTTATAAAACCTAACATCCTCGCATAATGTTCTGCCTTGTGTGTCCTTTATAACATCAAGAAAACCTAATCAATGGAGAAGTTCCTTATCACATGCAATCATAAATGAAAAAAAAAAAAATCTTAGAGCAAACACCGGGAAATAAGCCATTTTACTGCAACATGTTTTCTAAAGGATAATTTTTTTAAAGAATAAATAGAACCTTGAAGTAATGGTATATCTTATAATTCTTCTCTTATTTGGGCTATATGCAGATTTCGTGGTGTTTCTGTGTGGTAGTGTTTGTTGTGAACCTACTCTTATATATGTGCTTGGACTTTTTTTTTTCTTTTCTACTTGTTTAATTGTGAAGGATGCTTTGAATAGTAATTGACCAATCACTTTCACCTTGAAATGGTAGTTATTTGTGGGAAGAGTGGAAAGAGAGGCAAATGGAAACGTCTGAACAGATCTGTTCGAAATTCTTAAATTTGCGGTTTGTTGAACTTGAGGTACTGCCTCTACTCTTGGCTTATTATACTTAATGTTTTTAAATGGTTACCTAATTTAGCATTAAGAGTGGGGAAATGGTGATAGTGACCTCTAAAAACTATTGCTCTTTATCCGTAGAAATGTTAAAAGTGAACAGGTACTATCTAATAATTAGGCATTGTGTATCTGGTTTTATTTTGTGTAGCAGTTGATTACTTTTAATGTTGATCTCTCTATCCATTTTGACAAGTGTTAGCATTTCATGTCAGCTTCCGCAGCAGGAGAACTCTTTTGATTGTGGATTGTTCTTGCTTCACTATCTGGAGCTTTTTTTGACAGAAGCCCCTGTTAGTTTCAATCCATTCAAGATTAACAAGTTCTCTGCCTTTGTAAGTCATCTGCTCACTTCTTTTTTCACAAATTTTTTTTTCTTTCTCGAAGCTAAATTTTAAAGGCTAAAGATAGTAAAGATATTGAAGTTGGAACATTTAGCTCAATACCACTAAACTTAGCTCTACAGACAGCTAGTGAAAAGATAGTGGTATATTTTGTAACAATGTTTTGGACGTTTAGTTACTGAAATGAAATGTAGCAAAGTGAATGGTTTGTGTTCATCAGTTTAGTGGATAGTGGTACTATTCTTGCCATCTATTTTCTTCCTTTTTTGAGTACAACCTTTTCATTCACTACTGAAGTAAATATTTGCTGGAGATATATAGAGAATGCCTTAGTATACAGTGATTTGTGTTCGTGTGCCTGGACCTAAGCACATAAGGTCCCAGGAATCAAGATTTCAACCATATGCCTGTAATACACCTTTCAGTGCTCTTGTTATTCACTGGTTGTAAGACCACATAATGTGATGAGGGATGATGGGTTCAACTATCCAATATACTACAACTGCCAAGTTTCTGTTCTGCCACTGACATGCAGTTTCAACATGTCGATCTGGAGAAACTACTGTTCAAAGCACCATAGCCCCTAGCTATAAGGTAGTGAAGAGAAACATAAACTACTGTCTCTCTGTTTGTCCCAAAAGTGTGCACGGCGCACTTCCTCTTAATCTAGAATATCTGTAGAGAACAGCATTAATATCTCTGTGGTTATGCAGTAAATGATGCCTTGTAGGAACACTAGTTTGTCACACACTCACACCTCTCTTTGGGGATGTCCTAAAGTTACTTTTCAAAGTCATAAAAAATTTAACATCAGTTTATTGCTATGAAGAAAGACTGGATCAAACTACACTTTGCAGTTTCAATGATGAAAATTGGAGTATTTATATTTTACCTTGCCGGCAGGGCACCTTTACTTCTCTTTTTAAGTTGTTTCAGTTTTGTAGTTTATTCTATGATAGTGTAATAGCCTAATGCCATTCTTTATCCTCGTATTGTTTTATTTACTGTTTAAATGCTCGGCAATATGGATTCATAATAACATTATTTTTTTCAGCTTAATATGGATTGGTTTCCACCTGTTGAGGCTTCTCTCAAGCGCGCTCTTATCCAAAAATTGATATTTGATCTGCTTATGAATCGTTCTCGTGAAACCTCTTCGTCTGCATGTAGTGATGAGGACCTTCCCTCTAGATTTCCAGAAAATAGCAGGAAGGAAACATGTGTGGAATTTCTGTCTGAGAGATGCAATCCTGTAGTATCTAGTCATGGGAATTTTTTAAGTTCCCAGGCTGGCGAGGGAATTGGAATTACTCTCTTATCAACATCCTCTATTAGCACTTCTCAGTGTGTTAATGATTCGGGCCTGGTACTTAGAGATCTTTTTGAGTCAGGAGCTGCAGCAGGGTCATTACTTGGGCAGTATCAATCTTACCAGGGATCATCTTTTTACCATCTGAAGGGCGGTATGTCGTCAGTAGAGGTATTACTTTCTTATTAAAATGTTTGTGCTTTTTGTGTTGTTAAGAAGTTGGTAAAACTCAATTTCAGAAAATCCTTCGTTTTGATATCCTGTGAAAATGATCTAACTAGGCTTAAGTTTATTTTGGCAGTCCCTTGGGTTCGTTCAGATTATAAATTATGCCACAACTAATCATTTCCATCTTAATAGCAGGAAGACGCAGATACAGATGAGGATTTGGTACTTTTGCCTTCAGAAGAAGCTGCATTTGGACAAATGGGGAGACTTGCATCGCAAGATTGTTCCATTTTGCAGTCACCGAGGGGATTCACATCTAACACTGCCTGGGAGCCTTCAATTTCAACACAGGCAAAACATGAGGATGTTAACTCATCCCCGAAAACATCAGTTTGTGGTCTTGATGATGATATTGGCATCATTGAGCATCGCCCAATCGGGAAAGATGTAGATCTATGTCAGGAAGAGGAGAAGGATAAGCAAAAATCTCCATCAATGGAAAACACCGAGGATGTAAGTGGTAGCACTGCCAACGCTGTTGAAGGTTCTCAAGACCTTGACAAGATTCATGCCAATGATGGAGATGTAACCGGTAGCCTTGTCAATGCTGTTCAAGGTTCTCTAGATCTTGACAAGACTTGTGCCAGTGATGGAGATGTAACTGGTAGCCTTGTCAATGCTGTTGAAGGTTCTCTAGATCTTGACAAGACTCGTGCCAGTGATGGAGATGTAACTGGTAGCCTTGTCAATGCTGTTGAAGGCTCTCAAGACCTTGACGAGATTCATGCTGAGGGTGGAGATCATGTTCCGTTCAAAGACCCTGCCCGCGAGATGGCAAAAACTTCAACTATCGAAGGAGCCATTGAATGTTCTCAAGACCTTGACAATACCCTCCATGAAGACCCTGATTCTAACAAGATGGCCGAAACTTCTTCCGTTGAACATTCTCAAGAAAATGACAAGATTGTCAATAACCATGAAAATGTAGATCACCTCCTCGAAAATGAAATTATTCCCGTATCATCACCCCAGCACCCTGATTTGGTAGATAGCAAGTTGGATGAACAAAATTATAAACCAGAGAACAGGAATGATGATGGTGATGAGGATGGTGAATTACATGTACAACAATCTGGAAAAAGGAGTAACGTGTCGGAACTGCAAGAAGAACAAGCCGTGAAAAGGATGCGGCTTGCACCTACCGATGAAGGGGATGTAGCGGGAGAGTCAGTAATCCAATCCGATGAGCTCCATTTGTAAATAGGGTTGCGGATGGAGTTTCTGACGTTTAAATGCTCATGTACTGTAATGATATATGCCATCCAACATGTGAATATTGTTAATTGCTATATACTACTGGGTATGTTTAGCGGTTTTGGACGATGACCTAGTACTCCATATATTAAAATGGTAGCCACCTAATTTTCTTTATTGAATATGTGCTTTTGGATGGTGGAAAAATATTTTGCTACTGGAAACATATTTTATAATCCAATTGCAAACTAGTTAAATGGTTTTAGACCTCCTGTACTCTTTTGGATTACGTGTTGGTTTCTGTTTTGAATTTTAATTTGGTTCGATCCTTTGTCTTTCAATTATAGTCACACTCAAAAAACACAGCCAAAAAATTTAAACTTTAAAATTAAAATCTAATCAAATTAAATGGAGAAAGAAAAAGAGTGAACTAACAATCTCAATAAAGAAACAATCATACTTCAAATTGTCATATCTCCAAATTTCAATAGCAACAATCAGCAATGCTACAACTTGATCTCAACTATCACACTCAAAGTATCAAACCAAACATTTTTTTTACGGGATAAAGATTTTTTATTAGCAAATATTTGCAAGTGTACCTAATTTAGTATCTATCCTTGTTTAGACCTAATTTAGTACCTAGACTTTTGTTTAATACTCAATCTAATACTCATATTTTAATTTTGAATCCAATCTAGTGCATGTCGTTATCTTCTGTGAAATCGTCCGTTAAATTTTGCTTACGTGAACTATGTTCTGCCTTGTTGGAAAAAAGGCACTGATGTGGCGAGATTGAGCACAAGCCCGTGCCGGCATGGGTGGGTACGTGGAATTTTATTTTTTATTTTTTTTCTAACCCTAAAATGCAAAACTGCAAACTATATAATATATTTTTCTAACTCTCACCTTTATCTTTCACACACTCAACCCTAGAGAGCTCCAAGCCCCTCTCCATAGCCACTCCTTCCACCATTCGTCCTCCACCCCGCCGGGATCTCCGGCCTCACTTGCAAAGCTGTCGCCGGAGTCGGAGACCACTGGAACAAGAGAGAGAAGACGTCGGAATCGAAGAACCGAGAGAGAGAGGACGCCGGTGAGCTACATAGACGCCAAAGTCGAGAACAGACCTGGATCTGGATCTGCGACGACGTGTAGCTCGATGCTCTCTCTACTCAACCCACCGTCGGTGTGGAACAGATCTGGAACGACGGTGGCGTGCTCGGTGGACGGCGGCGAGCATAGACGTGGTCAGACCTGGAGATGTCGATGATGGCGACG
>JAYMTA010004649.1:0-12371 GCA_036897625.1 Pelargonium cotyledonis
TTATAAAATGGGCTCATTGAGCCGTAAAACCAAGAGTTATAACGGGATTTCGACAATAAATATTCCAAGCGAGAATTGAGTAAATGTGTGCTATTGCATGCTACATGAGTGATAGATGCAAGCAAATAATGGTGAGAAATGGACCTAAGGGACATGAAAAGTGTGATATGAATAGTAGGTCTTATGAATCGGGTGTTCCGTACCATAAATTCATGAGAGAGTGATGGTATCATATATGTCAGGTTTTAATTCGTTTGAACTTAATTTTGAACCACAAAATATGAAGAAAAAAAATGTGCCATGTAGATGTAGGTTACCACTTCACTTTGTACACCAAATTTTGTACAAAATTTGAGACATTTAGTATTTTCTATTTTAAAATGCTATTAAGCACACGTTACAACACACCTATAATGCACACACCCAATATCAGGTCTTGAATCTAAGCCCTCCAGTATGATCCAAAATGCCTTTTTCTTTTTCTAGTCAATGAGCTATCGATATATTATCGTTGATCGTGATGCACATTGTTTCTTATCATGGTATGAGCATAAGAAATTTTTTTTGTTGCTCAACGGAGATGGAAGATTATAAGCCTCGATTTTCTTTTATTTTGTTTCCCCATTCTGTTTCTACAAAAGAGATAAAATATCAAGTGACAATCAGTATATTGCATTGAAATTCGCATTCGGCCTAAAAGTAAATGAATCAAACTAATAAAAATAGTTCACAACTAGTAAGAGTATGTTGGTACCTTATCCCCACGAAAGTATTTATAGAAGAAAGTCTCTAACTCAAATTGGTCAAGAGATTCTTGAAAGTTTTCAAATAAGTCGAAACTAGTCATATGTAAACTAGATGAATCACAGATCGGGTCGTTTGGACCAAGAGTCGGCTCATGTGAAGAGTTATGGAATACATTTGGTTGCTTGTATATGAAATTCAACCGAAAGAAGAGAATCCGAATAATTATATCATCAATTGAAATTAGCTTATTATGAGAATCTTTTCATTGAGAATGTGGATGCTATCTCATTGCTGAATTTGTGGAGGAATGAAACACAATACAATTTGTTTTAAGTAACAATTTTGACTCTATATAAACGACGGAACAGTAGGTCTACAAAGTTTAGTGTTTCTCATCCTTAGTGGAGGACGCCACCATGTTAGTTGTTAGTTCTTCTATACCGTCGGTAAAAAGGCTCGAATCTGAAATCTCTCAAAGGAAATCTAATATATATTATTATTTTTATGAACAAGCGTAATAACTGAATTCGAATTTGAGACCTTCAGAGAATCAAACGACTTAAATTGTTCCTATTTATGAATGTATGAAACAATTTTTGACTCCGTTTATATCTTCCATTTGAACTTTAGATCAATAAAATTTAAAACTTATAGATCATGATTTTCTTACTTTAATAAGAGTGGTTATTTGTCTCACGATAATTATTTATCAATTAACAAATAATGGTAAAGATGAAGATTTTTCTTTCTTTATTTAAATTAAATTCAAGTGGATTTTTTTTTAAGTCAGCAACTCAAACTACTCAATATTTTTGGGCTTTATTAGAAGAAAATGGACACACGTTTGCTTTGGATCTCTGAGCCGACTAATTCTGTATTTTGTGACAACCCAATATCCCTCATTTTGCTTTCTCATTGGTTGGTCAACTTTTCTTTTTCTTCAAACCTATGCAATTCTCATTTATTCACACCTTAACATTTTGGTTCTCATTTTTCTTTGCTTTCTACTTTCGATTATTCATTCTAAACATATATTGGACTATTACAAATTTACAATATATTTTTAAAAAGTGGAATATCATTTTTAAACAAGCTTATGAAGAGAGAAGATTGTTAAATTAATCTGAGTGTGATAAAAATAGTTTAAAGGTGTCATCTAAAACCTCATGATTTAGACTAGAAAAAAGTCATGAATTATAAAATTTGCAAATTTTCAAGTTAAACTATGAATTTATGTGAAATGAGTTTCTAGAAAAGTTTGAGAAATTTGAATTATGGCACACTTAATTATGCGTACACCATTTAATAAAAAATTATGTGCACAAATACAAGATCGACATTGGAATTGTCGTGACAATATAAACAAAACCACGTACTAATAGTTTTGAGGTTCACACAGGTTGGTTTAGATACATTTTTATCATGTATATTACAACAAAAATGTAACCCATAACACTTCAGGAAAAAAAATCTTATAACTGAAAGTGTTTTCGTTCGACATTTGAGTCACTTATGAATATGTGATATATATTGCACATAATTAAGACACTAAGATTGTGTTTGGATTAGAATTTTGGTTAGAATGAGAATCATTCCCATTCAAAATCTCAATCCTTCTATTCAGGGGCGGATCCATAAATTAGTATCAATAGATGCACAATATTATCAAACGCTCCATAAATACATATTAGGATAATAATTTGAAATATATGTTCATATCTCTAGATCAATGATGTGTTTTTTTAAATCAAATTCAACTTATTTTTTTATTTATTTTTTCTTTTTTGCTCATTGCTATAAAAAAAAATTGTACATTCATATTATAGTGACACAATTGTAGAGAGTATTGAGAAGTGGGTATTGCCATTCAGTGTAAATAGTATAATAAAAAATTATTATATTAATCATATTTATGAGAAACTGAAATATTCAAAGAGAATTTCAAAAATCAAAGGAATACACAAATGAAAAAAAAGTAATATTTATAGAATAAAACAATATAAATACTTTTATAATTATAATATATCATTATTTTATCAATTTACTAAAGTTACAAATATGGTAGGTATGATAGAGTGGAGTAGGACCCACTTATTTGTAATATAGCAGGAAATTAATAAAGAAGGGGCTCCTTTTCAAAAAAATAAAAAAATAAAGAAGAAGCTCACTGGTGTGTTTTCTCATTTTACACGGGAAATCATAGGGGTTTTTCACACGCAAAGTAAGAGAATTTATATGTTTTAAAACTCATTTTGCAAACTTCAGTGGGGTCACGTGTACCCACACGGGTACACGTGGCTCCGCCCGAGCTCATTAGAAGTCTTAGAGTCTCCACTACGCGCATGACCGCAATACCAAGGGCATGTTGAGAGCACAATAGTGTTTCGTATACCCTACCTCACCACATACAATATAGTGTTCATGTAGGGCAAAGGAAAAGTGTAAGGCCAACCTATAGGTCGCCTGGTGGAAAGCAACACCGCCAACTACAGATATGGAACGTAAATAAAGTATGTCGCCATTGGCTATTTAAGGAGGAGGAAGAAGGTAATGACTTAATTTCCTAGAAAATCTACAACAATAACAAGATATCACTAACTTGAACACCATAAGGATCTTCTACGGAGGGGACCTTGTTTTTCAGGTACCAAAAGTTTGCTCAAAATATTCGCTGGTCATCTCCGTGTAGCAACAATATGTTACAAATATTGAACATGTAATCCGACCATACAGTACTACATCGAACCAAACTATCCAATAAACGAGTTGAGTTTTGACGAACTCAACTCAGTGTAGTTCCAATACAAATTGTTGACTGAGATCTCAAATTTGAACAATTCCGAGTTTGTTCTCAAAATAAAATAAAATAAAATTCTCAAGACGTTAAAATCTACTGTTTTTTAAAATATCTAGAGGAAATGACGATGAGGCACTGAGGATTGGTTATCTTATGGTTTTTGATGAGTGAGTGTTGCAGAATATGGAGTGAGGATAATTTTCCCGATGCCATCTTCAACACACACCACCCAACCATCCTTCTATCAAAACCCAAACATGCTCTCCTCACTCCACACCATCCTCCATTGTTGCTAGAACCCAATTCCGTTTCTCATCAATGGAAGGTACTGTCTTCCCAAACAGACCAGCTTATACTCCTTCCAAACAACCCACCCAATCACCCAAACACCTCAAATTCAACTCCGCATCTCTCCCTCTCCCTCCCAAATCCCCATCTTGTCCGTCACTCCCTCTCGATTCTCTCCTCCAACACCTCTCTCCGTCTCCGCCCCAAAAAGATGGCCACAACACCAAACCCACTGAAAATGGTCGCTACCCATCTCTCCACATCTCCGCCGATTCGACCCAGCAAACCCATCTCCACAAGCCCTCTTCAGGTTCTGCTCCACAGTTCGAGGTGGTGGAGGATAGGCCTCTTCGGTCTCTGTCCGATGAGAGTAAGCTATTTTTCAATTCAATTGTGGAAATGCCTGTGTCTGGTTTGAGCTCATTCTTGGATAGTGATGGTGCTAGGTTTGAGTTCCTTCGAACTGATTTGTTTGGTGTTTTGAAAGCACTTTACGTTTTGGGTAATTGGGAAAAAGCCATTTATTTATTTGAATGGTATGTGTCCAATTTGAGCACTGATAATACCAAACTAGACAATCAGGTTGTTGAGCTAATGGTTAGGATTATTGGGAATAAGTCGCAGTATTCGGTTGCCTTGAAGCTGTTTGATGTGGTTCCCATTGAGGAGTATACACTTGATATATGTGCTTATACTACTATTATCCATTCGTTTTGTCGTACGGGCAAGTACGAACGAGCTATCTCTCTGTTCAAGATAGTTAAGGAGATGGGGCTCTCTCCGACTTTGGTTACTTACAATGTCATGCTTGATGTTTACGGGAAGATGGGTCGATCTTGGCATAAGATTTTAGGTCTTTTGGATGAGATGCGGGACAAAGGGATTGCATTCGATAACTTTACCTGCAGTACTGTGATATCTGCTTGTGGGAGAGAGGGAAGGATAGAGGAAGCGAAAAAATTCCTTGCTGGTTTGAAGTCGCAGGGCTTTGTTACGGGGACTGTCACTTATAATTCTATTATGCAAGTGTTTGGGAAGGCTGGAATGTACTCGGAAGCATTGAGAATTTTGAAAGAGATGGAGGCCAACAATTGCCCGCCTGACGTTGTGACATACAACGAGCTTGTAGCAGCTTATGCAAAGGCAGGATTGTGCGAGGAAGGAGCTTCGGTTCTTAAAACTATGACCCATGAGGGAGTAGTGCCTAATGCTGTCACATATACCACAGTTATTCATGCCTATGGCAAAGCGGGAAAAGATGGCAAGGCTTTAAACTTTTTCCACCAGATGAAAAGGTTGGATATTGTCCCTAATGTGTCCGTGTACAATGCTATCCTAGGGATTTTGGCGAAGAAATCACGGTTTGAGGATTTGATGAAAATACTCAGCGAAATGAAGTCAAATGGATGCACCCCCGACAGAATAACATGGAACACGATGATGGCCATGTGTGGTAGTAAGGGAATGCAAAACAATGCGAATAGGATATTACAGGAAATGAAGAGCTGCGGTTTTGAGCCTGATAGAGACACATTCAATACTTTACTTGGTGCGTTTGGCCGGTCCAGGTCACGAGTTGATATTACGAAAATGTATGCGGAGGTCATCAGTTCCGGGTTTACTCCATGCGTAAAAACTTACAATGCACTTCTCAGTGCGCTGGCCAGACGAGGGGATTGGAGAGCAGTGGAATCTGTCATACAAGACATGAGGAGTAAGGGCTTCAAGCCCAATGAAACCTCATATGCGGCAATGATCAATTCATATGCTCAAGGACGAAATGTGAAAGGATTAGAAAGGATTGAGAAAGAAATCTATGATGGCCATATCTTCCCTAGCTGGATGCTTTTGAGATCCCTCATCCTTGCAAACTTCAAATGTAGAGCACTTTCGGGTATGGAGAGAGCATTTAAGGAACTGGAAAAAAGGGGGTACAAGCCTGATATGGTTATATTCAATTCAATGTTGTCAATTTATGCTAAAAATCGGATGCATGATCAGGCCCACGAGATGCTGCGAATGATTCACGAGAATGGTCTGCAGCCAGATCTTATGACTTACAATAGCTTGATGGACATGTATGCCAGTGGGGGAGAATGTTGGAAAGCAGAAGAAATGCTTAAAGGACTGCTCAAGTCTGGTGAGAAACCGGATCTTGTGTCATATAATACAGTCATCAAAGGATTTTGTAGGCAAGGGCTGATGGAGGACGCTCTGAAAACTTTATCGGAGATGACAACTAGAGGGATCCGGCCTTGTATTATCACCTACAATACTTTCGTGTCAGCTTATGCAAGGCGGGAAATGTTTGCAGAAGTAGATGACGTGATAAGTTATATGATTGAGCACAACTGCAGGCCGAACGAGCTAACCTACAGCATTGTGGTAGATAATTACTTTAAATTGGATAGATGTGAAGAAGCCATGGAATTTGTTTCAAAGATTAAGGTGAAGGATCATTCATTTGATGATCGGTCCCTGCAAATACTTGCTTCCCGAGTTCGCCAAAATGTAGCACAAAGATTAAACTAGCTATCCCATAAGATTTGTTGGAAGTGTTCACCAGCTAGGAGTTTCAGGGGTAGACCCTGCCTTTTCTTTTTTCTTTTCTTCAGAAAATTCACTCAATTCTTGTTGAATTTAAATGCAGTAAAAATAATATATCAATGTTTACTGAAGCTATCTGTAGTTATTATATGTTGAATTCATTGTGGCCATTTACTTCAAATAAATCTAGCATTTATAGGTTGGTACACAAGAATAGCTTGGAGAAGAGAGAGAGAGAGCATATGTCATCTCATAGTATTACTTGAGAACCATCAACAGTGTCTCCCCAAATGCAGAAAACAAAGTCTGCCAAAAAAACAAATCAGTAATTGTAGCATGAATGGCAGACAGTACACAATGTCATAATGTGCTAATTTATCGTCCAAACCACAACTAGCAATGCTCATCACTTGTAGAATTCGAAATCAGTGTCGGGCTTCTTCACATTGGATCTGTATCCCTTCTCAAAGTCCTTGGGCAATATCACGTACCGGTTCTTGCGAACTGCATGCATTCCTGCTTCTTGACAGATAGCAGCAATCTGTAGGCACCCATCCATTTAGAAACAGTGTTTAATAATTTTGAATGGAAAAATCTCCAAGAATTGTCATAAAAAAATGATGAAATAACTTTAGCAAAGTAATTGACATTACATCAAGTGTACTTGTGAAAAACTCAAGTAATTATAACCAACTTATCCAAAGGATTCTGATGACATTTCCAGCATATTTCTCAAAAGAAAATGAACTCAGATCATTAACTTGGGGAATTCAATTGAAATGGAACAAATGGAGCGTTTTAACATGCATTAGGTTGCAGCCCTTGGAGTGTAACAGTCCAAAATTTCAACAAAAAAGAATGTTTGAAAATTTTCATCCCATTGCTCATCTTCCACTACTGAGTTTTATTTCCCCATCATGACACATTTGATATTATAAAAATCTCTAGACTAATCAAAACTAGGGGCAATTTTTTATGAACTTCATGTTCATGTCAAGAAATCACATATCAAATATTAACAGTTATGGTTACAATGTAAATGGTAGCAAGGTTACCCTATAAAACAGAAAAAAGGAAACAAACATCAAACTGAAGTAGTAATCATCTTGGTGTTGGGAGGTAGAGCTGGTCACAGTACCATACAAAAATTCTGAGTTTGTTAAAGAGATAGTACAAATTCCAAATGGAGAATGTTTCAACCAAATTTTCTTCCGATTGATAGAAAGATAGACACTCAACAGCAAAAGAAGAGAACAGTGTAGGAAGTATAAATGTTTCAGTTCTGAGAAGTCGGCAGAAACAAAAATAAAGTATACTGACCTCAGCGGCACTAATTTTATCTGGCCGAGAAACATAGTCTTCTAGGTCCACCTCATCACTAAGGTTCATTTTAGCAGTACAAACCTGCATAAATAAATAAGTATCAAAGATTAAAATGCAGCAGTTTTACAGTTCTTTGGCAGAGGGGGAGACTGGGTTAGCCTGAAGAAAAAGAAAACGCAAATATAAAGTCACGCGAGACTAACCTGAAAAACAAGCCTCTTTTGCCGTCTATCAGGCAAAGGGAATTCAATCTTCCTGTCTAGCCTTCCAGGACGAAGAAGTGCAGGGTCTAAAGTATCCGCCCTATTAGTAGCCATTATGACCTTCACATTGACTGTCTGGTCAAACCCATCCATCTACAAAAGAAAACATCAGAAAGATGATCGTAGAGAAGAATAGTGCAAGTTAGAAACCATATTATCTACATTTTTTAAGCCAAGAAAAAAGTCAGAATAGAAATACATGGCTAAAAGATAGGTAGACATGGAAGTAGTTTATATTTATTATATCCTAATGCCCTCTACACTGTTTATTGACCACAAGAGATGGGGAAACCGGAATCCCTAAAGTTCCAATTTACTGGGTGCCCTTTAAAATATTGCATAAGTGCCCACCCTCTCCCCTCCCTTCACCTTGTTTTAGATGCATTCTATCTACTCAAGTTCTAGGCGAACATGAGTCTATCTCCAACAGATTGATGTTGATTATTGATTTGTATCTTCCCAGTCTTACCTGATTCAAGAGCTCCATGAGAATTCGCTGAACTTCTCTGTCAGCTCCAGTTTGAGCATCAAACCTAGCAGTGGCAATAGCATCTACCTCGTCAATGAAAATAATAGCAGGAGCGTTTTCTTTAGCAAGACGGAAAACATCACGAACCATACGCGGGCCCTGAACAAAAAGAATATAAAATGAACAGTCAGAACTCCAAAACACTTTCATTGTTATGAGTTCTAAATTTTGATTTGTAGGTGTCCATCACACATTGGCTTTAAGTTCCAACTTTCAACCAATAATTATGGCTAAATGGCTTTAGATTTAACTTATAACTGTTAAAGGCCTAACACTATTAGGATAAAGAGCATTGGCCATGCACAAGGTATTCAGTATCTATTTTCTGCACTCTAATTTCAATTTGATTTTTTGAGTCATAGGAAGTATAAATTCATATATTACATGATTGTTAAATTGAGTCAAAGAGAGATGAAGGGAGACTATAACCAATTATGTGCCACTGTTGAGAGTAGAAGTAAATGATTAACATAATAACATACATAAAAATAATTAAAATTAAAAAGGATATCCAGACGATACCTCACCCAAATACTTCTGGACAAACTCTGAACCAACAACTCTGATGAAGGCAGCAGTTGTGTGATTGGCAACAGCCTTTGCTAACATAGTCTTACCAGTACCTGGGGGACCATAGAGCAAAACACCACGAGGAGGGTCTATTCCAATCTGTTTGTACAATTCATGATGAGTAAGTGGTAACTCAACAGCTTCACGAATCTCCTGTTTTTGGATGTCACATCCTCCAATGTCCTAACAATATTAGGAAAGATCAGACAAATGAAGTTTAAGTACTAAACTTTGGCGACACAGCAATATATTGTAGGTAATCCGCAAGAAAAAGATTTCCTAGGAAGCACAGGTACTCAACAAATACAGCTTATCTTAGGGGACATTGTGTCAGACACACAGGGACACTCATGTTTATATAATCATTTTAGTTTAGGAGTTAGTGATCTACTCTTAGTTTGACATGTTGGCTTTTAAATACAAGTACAATAGAATAAGAAACCACAATTTCATGTAACTTATTACACATCTAAGGTATATTTTTAAGAATAATTTCTCCCAATCTGTCATGTCCAATGTTTTTCTTGATTTGACGAATCCCGTGTTCATGTTATGTTCTATGTCTCTGTCCAAATTTATGCTTCATAGAACTAGAAGTTTGCTACAAAGGAGTAGCACTAAGAACATAAATGTTTCTCCCCATACCCCACAAACATCGATTGGAGGCTTGTACTTGAATTAAAGTAATTTACTAAAAAATACTCCAACATCTAAAGATAACGGATTGAGTAAAGGAAATCTACTATATAAAAGAAAATACTCCAAAACATCAAAAGACATAAGCAGCGACCTCTCAAATAACATTTGAATTCAGTATTACTAGTTGCCTAGTCATCATCTCATGAATGTCATAAGCATCAACAATACAAAATATCATTGTGTTAAGTGAAGTGGAAGCAGAAGCCTAAATAGAACTCTGGCTCTATGAAAATTTTATAGATAAAGCTTCAAAAAGTATTATATAAGGGGTTGTGCCATGAAAAGAATTCAATTTAACCCTAACTTTAACATTATTTTCAATTAAATAGCTGACCGGAACAAAAACCCTAATTCGAATGCACAGACAAGAAAGAGGGAAATTGGCAATTACTTGTCAACAGATACAAAAAATACTCACATTATAGGTCACATCCGGTTTCTCGGACTGACTGAGAAGCGAAATACTGGAGTCCGCCTCCGGAGGAAGAACATCGACTAGGGCATTGGAGTGGCGGTGGAGGGCGACCGAAGCGGAGGGCTTGAGAAGCTCGCGATTGATGGTGCTGAGAATCCTGACGTAGTAGTTGGAGCCGGTGGTGGATCCGACGATGCCGTTGTTGGTGTCGACCATCTCCATGAACTGGCCGATGACGAGGGGGACGGACTGGATCCGCTTGACCTCCTCCTGTGCGCGGAGATGCTCACGCTTGAGGTTCTTCTGCTCGTCCTTGACGTACTCCTCCTGGATATCGATGAACTCGAGCTGGCGCTGGAGGGCCTTGAGGCGGCTGTAGAGGTCGTCCTCATCGGAGAGCTCGGGGCCGAAGTGAAGGTCAGATCTTATGGACGGAGGAGGCTCGGAGATTGTGGGTTTAGGGTCCATTATCATGGTGGAACCAGCCATAATTACCGGGAATCGGAGATAGAGTGTCCAACAAGTCGGTTCTGAGAAAGGTTAGCGGTTTGCGATGGAGACGACAAGGTTTGCGGTGGCACTGGGCACTCGAATTCTAAATACTAGTACTTTATGGTCTTGCGTAACTAAGTTATGCTATTACTTTTCTTATTTTGATTTCTTTTTTACCCAAAACTTTCCTTGAATTTTTGTTTTTCACGTAAACTTCTTTATAATCTAAAATAGTTCTTGAATTTTCAAATATGTATCAAAATAGTCATTCTCAATTCTCATTCGAACATATATCAAAAGTTTCAAATACGAAAGTTCATAAATTATTTTGGGGGATAACCAATTTTTTGGTACCCAAACCTAGACTTTTATTTCGTCCAATTGAGTATCTAGACTTCAATATCACACCCAATTGAGTACTCATATATTAATTGGGAACCCAATCTAGTACCTACCATTATATCCCGTCAAAAAAACCGTTAAGTCTTGCATACGTGGACAAAAACGCTGACGTGGACGCTGACATCAGTAATGACGTGTATTATTGGTGGCTGATGTGGCAAAACTGATTATTTGAAAATAAAAATATAAGTTTTAATGGTAAAATACCATTATACCCTCATTGTTTTCAAATTTATAAAAAATGTCATTTCACTTTATTCTTTTCTCCTCCCTCCCTCTTTCTGGCACCACCTCCACACCTCCGGTCACACACACCGGCACCACATGCTCACCTCCGGCCACACACTCCGGCACCACTCCGAAGCTTAAACCTCAGTATCTCCCAAATTTAGAAAGATAGACAATTCAACAAACACATAGTGGGCACAAAATGATGAAGGGTCATCTACATACCATGACTGAGGAGATCGATTTGGTCACTCAAAAGCTATTATCCAGATGTTTGTGCCATTACAAATTACAGAAATTGTGCATAGGAGTGCTTTGATTACAGGTCATGAGCTCAACGCCAAGGCTTTAATGATCTTCATTGAAATGGGAGTTTTGCATATATGACATCTCTCCAAATAGCACCAAATGGGTAGTAACAAACAAAATCATTGAAACAAAAATGTTTCTCTTGGAAGTGCATGGATGATTAATTGCAATTTTTGCAGTATGCAGTCAATTCTGGGATGGTAACCACCAAACTAGTGTTTGGTTTCTGTAGGTTCTCAAACTCAATTAGATTCTTTATTAGTTGATTATTTATCGATTCGATGGTTTCTTGCAATTCTATCAATTGAATTCCTATTAGTGACACAGATTTCAAAATTTTCCTTTCGCAAATCCTCAGTTGTTATCATCAACTTCTTTTGTTTTGTCCATGATATTTTTGTCGAGGGCTTAAACTACAGATAAGAACCTGTTGAAGTTCACAAGAAAATTTAATCAAAACCGAAAAGCAACTAATTTCAGAACAAAAATGCTGGCAGTAATGAAATCCCTTCTCAACTCTCTTCTTCACAGAGCCTCCATAGCTCTCAAGCTCAAAAAAAACTTCAACACCACGCAGTCCCACCGCTTCGCCTGAGCTTGTCACCACCGCCTTCTTCCCGATCCGCAACCATCCCCTCAGGTTAGCCGACCCACCATCGCCGAAATCGCGCCACCGTCCATCGCCTAACTCGCCAGATCTGCGCCTCGCGAAGTTGCCAGGTTCGCCTTGGAAGATCTCCTATCAACGCCTGCGGAGAAGAG
>JAYMTA010004650.1:0-12370 GCA_036897625.1 Pelargonium cotyledonis
CCGCGCTTTGGAGGGGGGGGTCCCCCCCCCCCCCCCCCCCCCAACTCAAGATGGAGTGAAGTTCATTGAATTGATCAGTTTTTTTCACCAAATCTTTTCCTTCGGCGATCGTCTCACATTTAACATGTTGAGCTTCTTGGGATGTGGGGAATCTTCCCTTGTTGTGTCTTTTGTAAGTGGTCTTCCAAGGGGCTTCGCAGAGGGCCCTTGGGTCTTGTGGTCTTCAATCTTCCAAGGGGGTTCGTGGAGGTCCCTTGGGTCTTTCATATCCACGGGGAGGTTGATTTTTATTATTATTTTTTTTAGTATATGACCTAGTCTCGGGTAGAGTCTCACTTAGGGAAGTCTTGGCAAGGTTTGACAAAGGTTTTGGTGAAACTCGTCAAGGTAAGCTTTGGAGAGCGGGTGGCTTTAAACCTTTTTTGTCACTAGCCCTGTTTTTAGTTCTTGGCCTCTTTGGATGGGTATGTTCACATAAGGCATCACATCACTATTATAGGCGACCGAATCGACTTGCTGGCGCGAGAAGGAGAATGGTCATGCAAAGTGTGGACGTGGACATTGGGACGGCAAAACACGAACGCAAGGACTGCGAAACGCGGATGCTTGGAGCAAGAAACACAGACACAAGACCACGTAAATATTGGATGCTAGGAGCACAAAACGCGATGCTAGGAATGCGAAAAATGGGCACTTGGAGAGCAAAACATGGAAGTTAGGAGCGCAGAAGGCGGGCACTGGGAGCATAAAACGCAGACGTGGGGAATACAGAACGCGAACGCGGGGAGCGGGAACGTGGAACATTTTTCTCTTAGTTGGACCTTCTTGTCATTGTTCCAACACTTAGAACTTGTTCTGAAAATTTTGGAATTTTTTGGTTTTCCAACACTTAGTGAGATTTTAGATTTCTTGGCTTGAGGTTAGGTTTCCTTTTGAAAAGGGATAAGGTACCGAGTGGCATGGATTCCTAATTTGATGGAGACAAGGCTCTAGGAGGCATGCCTCCTTAAATTGTTGAAGGCTAGGCCCCTCAACTGGCAAGGGTGGGTTCCCCCCACTTAATCTCAGAACGATCCCTCTTCAATGTATGTTTTCTCATTCATAGATGAGCATAAAGCCAACCTACTCCCCTTCAATGAGCTGTTTCTTGGCCTTTACGATGTGTGGTGAGGGAGGGTTCCCTCACCAAGTTTATGAACGATACCCCTCCAAGGTATGTTTTCTCATCCGTAGATGAATGTAGAACCAGCTTAATCCCTCACCAAGTCCTGGAGTGATGCCCCTTCAAGGCATGCCCCCTCATTCGCAGATGAGCATAGAACCGACCTACTCCTCTCCAAGGAGATTACTCGGCCTCTAAAAAGTGTGGTGAGAGCGGGTTCCCTCACCAAGTTCATGAATGATACCCCTCCAAGGTATATTCTCCCATCCGTGGATAAATGCAGAACCAACCTACTCCCTTCGTTGAGAGATTACTTGGTCTCTACAATATATGACGAGGCCGGGTTCTCTCAAAAAGTCTTGGAGCGATGCCCTTTCAAGGCATGCCCCCCATCCACAAACGAGCATAGAACCGACCTACTACCCTCCAAGGAGATTACTCGGCCTCTACGAGGTGTGGTGAGGGCGGGTTTCCTCACCAAGTTCATAAACGATACCTCTCCAAGGTATGTTCTCTCATCTGTGGATAAATGTAGAACCAACCTACTCCCTTTATTGAGAGATTGCTTAGTCTCTACAATGTATGGTGAGGGCGGGTTCCCTCACCAAGTCCTTGAGAGATGCCCCTTCAAGGCATGCTCCCTCATCCGCACACGAGCGTAAAAATGACCTACTCCTCTCCAAGGAGATTACTCGGCCTTTACGAGGTATGATGAGGGTGGGTTCCTTCACTAACTTTATGAATGATACCCCTCCAAGGTATATTCTCTCATCCGCAGATGAATGTAGAACTAACCTACTCCCTTTGTTGAGAGATTACTTGGTCTCTACAATGTATGGTGTGGGCGGGTTTCCTCACCAAGTTCTTGTGTGATGCCCCTTCAAGGCATGCCCGCTCATCTGCAGATGAGCGTAGAACTGACCTACTCCACTCCAAGGAGATTACTTGGCCTCTACGAGAATTTAGCTTTTGCCCGTGTTGGCAAGTGAGCGAGGACTAGTGGAGATGAGGCTCCATGAATTGGTGGAGACAAAGTATTCCTACCAATGAAAGTCATGACTATTAAGGGCCACATCTTCTCTTTTCTAGCTAGAGTAAAGGCTTTTAAGAAGGTGAGCCTCCATTGCTTGTGGGAGGCAAGGACATATTCCTTTTCAAGTTAAGTCCCGCTGGAACCACCTTTTTCAAGGTGGTTTGATCCCTTTTAAGAATGATGATACTAGGTACAGACTTTCACCCTTTCTAGGCCATGTCTCGCATGAGCCAACCTTTCTTCAAGGTGCCTTGATCCTTTTTCAGGACTATGACGTTTGGCGTAGACGCCTACCTTCTTCAGGCTACATCTAGCTTGTCCAACCTTTCTTCAAGGTGGCTTGATCCTTTTTCAGGATTGTGACATTGGACGCAGATGCTCACCCTCTTCAAGCTACGTCTCGCATGATCTAACCTTTCTTCAAGGTGGCTTAATCCTTTTTTAGGATTGTGACATTAGGCGAGGCTATCACCTTCTTTAGGCTATATATCGCATGAGCCAACCTTTCTTCAAGGTGGCTTGATCCTTTTTCAGGATTGTGGCGTTGGGCGATACTTTCACCTTCTTTAGGCTACGTCTCGCATGAGCCAACCTTTCTTCAATGTGGCTTGATCCTTTTTCAAGATTGTGATGTTGGGCAAGACTCTCACATTCTTCAAGCTACGTCTCGCATGAGCCAACCTTTCTTCAATGTGGCTTGATCCTTTTTCAAGATTGTGATGTTGGGCAAGACTCTCACATTCTTCAAGCTACGTCTCGCATGAGCCAACCTTTCTTCAAGGTAGCTTGATCCTTTTTCAGGATTGTGGCGTTGGGCGAGACTCTCACCTTCTTCAGGCTACGTCTCGCATGAGCCAACCTTTCTTAAAGGTGGCTTAATCCTTTTTTATGTGAATCTATTTCTCTTATTCATAAGACCTAGAATATCTTCTTTCATTACTTCTTAAAAAAGGTTACTAGGGTTAGTCCAACTCTTTTGTGGGAGTGAACACTTTCATATGATAACTTTTATATTAATGAGGTTCCTAGCACGCCATAGGTTACTCTAAACTCTTTCCAGCTGCCTTGAAGTTTTCTTCACCCTAGTTGTCTTCATAAGTTCTCAACCTACCTTTGTGGTCAACGTTAGCCTCAAAATGAGTTAGCTTTCCTTCTGCGAGTAGGTTCTCAATCATAATATTGAGGTTGAAACAATCCTCAATGTCATGTCCCATGCACTGGTGGAAAATACAATATTTCTCCACATCTCATCCTCTTTTCTCTCCCTCTAAAACAACTGGTTGTTTGATGTAATTGAAAACTTCTTCATACTTGACCGTTAGAGGGGTAAATCTGACTCTAGAGGAGTTTTGATTTTGAAATTTACTAGCAGGCGTATTGTGGGCTCTATCATCAGATGACCAGTAAGGGGATGTGATTCCTTTCATTCTTTCTTTTAGAGCTCTAACCACTTTTGCTGGTGATGGACTTGTTGGCGAGCTCCCACATCTCATCAGCATGGATATGGTTGTAAACTAGTTCCAACATCTTTTCCCATGACTTAGGCATGTGGGTGGCGATGGCAGTGATAAGTTCTTTGAGGCTAGACCGGTTTTTGATGCCATGCACACGGTTTCATTAGCAACCAATCCACACTTGTAGACAGCCCTCTTGAACCTTTCCACATATGACTTTAGAGTATCCCTTTCATTTTGCATGATGTGATGAGTTGAGTCTGGTCCATCTTGACATCGCCAGCGGTCTTGAAGTGGGTTAGAAACAAACTTTTCAATTGTTCCCAATTCTCTATGCAACCATCTGGAAGGCTACTATACCAATCTTGTGCCGCCTTCCGGAGGGTGCATGCAAATAGCTTGCATCGGGTGGTGTCATCATTGGTCACCATTTGCATATGAAGTTCAAAGACTGTTCTAAATTCTTCTACAGAGGTTGTTCCATCATAGGTCAAGGTGGGGATCTTGAGGAATGGTGTGGATGGAGTATTTCTCACTACTATGCTGAGGGGGTTTGAAAGTCCCTTGATACCAACTCTTTCATTCTCGACGACCTTTAGCCTCTCATTCATTTTTCTCATTTCCTCTAGAATGTATGCCATTGAGGGATTATCAGCATCTCCTTCCAAAGGGTTTATCACATTCAGTACTACCTGTCCTCAAACATTGGGTATTTAAAAATTTAGGCATTGGGGGACAAGTGGGACTTTGGGAGTTCCTGTTGCCCCTAGGGGGTTTATGGCCCCTAGAATGGCCTAAGCAGTTGTTGGGTTATGAGCGTTCATCAAGAAAGTGTGGAAGGCAGCTTGCATGGCTTTTGGTGTCATAGTAGTTAGTAGATGAGGAGGAGGAGGAGTTGGGATGCCTCCTACACCTTGGGACTGTAGATTTTGAGGAAGTTGGGTCGGGAGGCCCCCAACAGCTAGGCGGGCTTATATCTCTTCTTCCCTTCTTGCCCTTCTGTTGGTGCTTTGTATTGAGTCATCGATGGTCAGGACATCCCGGGAGCACAGTGGGGTCTGTGACTGACATCGGGCCCTAGACTCACCTTGGCCTTCCACAACATTCCTCCTAGGGCGACGAGAGAGGTGGTCGCGGAGGTCCCTATTTCTAGGTCTCCCACCTTGGCTGAGCCTATTGAACACAGATGCTTGAGGTTGATTGCCTGCTGAAGTTGCTCTTTGTCTAGAGCCTCCTGCCCCCAAGGCTAATATGTTTGCTTCTGAAACTCTAGGCCTGGTGACCCTCTTCTTCTAGGAGGGTTTGGGATTGGCAAGGCTTGCCCTCCACCCTGAGCTGTAGCAACATTAGCTGCAAAGGGAGGAGTGATTGGTGGAACAATGGGAAGCGGTGTAGATGGGAAGGCTCCTCCATTGACTACCAAGTAGGTGGCCATCATTGTTCCCATAAAATGAGTAAACATCGCGCTGACTATCTCAAGGGTCATAGAGGTCATCATTGGAGTTGTTGACTGTTGGGCGATGATAGGGCTTAGGAAGTGCCAGCGGCACTTGTCAAATCATTGGCCCTCTTTTTCTCTAACTTATGTCTTAGGTCCACTTGGTAGGCAGAGGCAGAAGGAAGGTCTGCTATGATGGTCATACTTCGCCTAGAGTGGCGACTCTCTCTGTTTCTATGGGAGGTAGCAACCCTCTGCTGGTTAGGGGTGGCAGCACCATTCCCATGTCTCTTCTCTCTATGCATTGTCATCTTTCAACGGTAGGATGAACGTGGGCTTTCAACACGTTCCCGACAATGGAACCAATTGATTGAACTATTTTTTCCAAGTCCAAATTCAAGGTCTCAAAATGGTGTCATATGGTCTTCTTCTCTAATAGCTAGGGTCAAGTCTTCTTCTCCTGCTGGAGGTCACTAGGTCCCAAGTCCGGCTGAGGGTCACTATGCTCCAACTCATGCTGGTGGCATGTACAAGTAGCACACCGTTAAGCAGAACCCCAGATGTGTGTCCGGGGGACCGCCTCCGGTGTGAGAATGAGATCTCCACACAAACAGTATAGGGCAATGTAAATGAGAATTGAATCTTCGTAGCCCTTCCAAATGATGAAGAACGTAAAAAGATTATGATGAACACACGAAGAATAGTTAAGAGAGTTTTCGGGTTCTCGCGCTTGTGGTAGTGAATAGTAAATTGACCGACCTTTTTTGCAGTGGACTTGAGGCTCTTTTTATAGCCTTCAAGTTTACCTGACACATGGTGTCTCCTGATTAGTTGATGTCGAAGTGGGGCACGCAAATGGAGCATCCGGCCGTGGAAGGTGTGTCCAGCCGTGGAGGGAGTTTTCGGCCGTGGAAAGAGCGTCCGGCCGTGGAGGGAGCCTCCAGTCGTAGGGGGAGCCTTCGGCCGTGGAAGGAGCGTTCGGCGGTGGAGGGAGCCTCCAGTCGTGGGGGAGCCTTCGGCCGTGGAAGGTACGTCCGGACATGGAATGAGCGTCCAACCGTAGAATGAGCGCTCGACCGTGGAATGAGTGTCCGGCCGTGAAATGGGCATCCGACCATGGACGAGTCCTCTAGCCATGGAATGAGCCTCCGGCCGTGGAGGGAGCCTCCTGTCGTGGGGGGGAGCCTTCGGCCGTGGAAGGTGCGTCCGGCCATGGAATGAGCGTCCAACCGTAAAATGAGCGCCCGACCGTGGAATGAGCGTCCGGCCGTGAAATGGGCATCCGACCATGGACGAGCCCTCTGGCCATGGAATGAGCGTCCGACCATGGACAAGCCCTCTGGCCGTGGACGAGCCCTCAGACCGTGGATGAGTCCTCCTTCAGTGAATGGGGTCTCGATTTGTACTATAGTTAATTTTGACCCGAATTATATCTCTCGGGACTTTTTCTTACATTTGGAGTCTTTCCATCATTGTCCATTGACCATCTTTGACCGCTCGAGCGTGCCACGTGTAGCCCGATTATTGGTTGATTTATCTCTGATTTTTAATGGTGAATCAATATGTTTTAAGTGACTATTACATGTGTTGTATATGTAATTACCCAAACAAAAAACAAGCAAGGCTTTTCATATCCTAAAAAAGCAAACTATTCAGGATTATAAATAATATTTACTTCATAGCCGCTGGATATATATATTTATAATAGAGGGAGAGCAAGAGATCCTATGGAAAGTAGGCTGAGAAGCTTTTAAGTAAAGCTATTCTATTAGCTTGGCAAACAGCAAATAGCAAATAGCAAATAATTTGTGATTTTAATCACTTATATAAAGATTATATTAAAATAATAAAAAAGTATAAAGATTAGTAAAGTAGTTGGGACAGTTGACTAGTTTACTACTGAGAATTTTACAGTGACAAATCAAAGTTTGATCGAGCTGCAATTTAATTTTTAAGTTTGAGATGACAATCAAACAAATAAGATTACAATACAGGACATTCTTTAAACAAAGAGCTTCAGAACAAGTAGAAGAGGAAGATGTGTTACATTACCACAAGTATTTGTGGCTATACTCTACAAATTTTATTTTATGATACGTTAGTTTACACTTAAAATCTTTTGTAACTATAACAAAAGCGGTATTCTCTCATTTTTGGCGAACTATTGTCTTTTGACAAATTTTGTTATTATTTGATATTTTTAAAATTTTCCTAGGGTTTACTGGTGACGACGGCTGTAAGAGAGAACAATTTTTCGTGTCTTCACCAAAGGGAGAGCAAGATTCACTAGGTATGGAAGGTAGTTTGGAGCATAATTAAGATGAGGGAATTGTCGGTGGCGGATGAAGAAGACGCATGCCTTGACCTTGAAGTAATCCCGAATGCGGTAGCTAGATAGGTCGGTGCCAGAGAGTTGGGTCCTAGTGGGTTGATTCCTCACCGAGGAGCCAATTAATTTTTAATTTATGCAACTCAGATTGGCTTCGGTCTGGAGGCCGACGAAGGGTGTTCAGTCATCGGAGTTGGCATGGTCAGAGATGGAGAAGGTTGATCAGGCTAGATATATGTATGAATTTTTTAATGAAGAGGATATGCTGAAAGTTATGAAGGATGGTCCTTGGTTGTTCAATGGGCATGCTCTAGTTTGGAAACTTTTGGAAGTAGGTGATTTTCCAGACACACTGTTGAAATGAACTAATTGAGTATATGGGTTCAATTACACAAAGTTCATGTTGGTTATAAAACGAAGGCGGCTTGCAAAGCTATATATTTGCAACACGATCGGGCAATTCGCGGAATCAGATTCATTGAATTTCAAGAGGGTTGGAAGTCCTCATACTTAAGGAACCAAGTTATGATTGATGTTACAAAACCCATTCGAAGACAGACAAAAATAAAGAAGAAGGAATGAGGATGGAACTGTGTTGAGTTTAAATATGAAAAACTCCCTTTATTCTGTTTTTATTGTGGTAAGCTTGGGCATGACAATATCCATTGTGTCATTCTGAAAAATATCCCCGATGCAGGTGAAAAGAGAGCTTATGGGTTGGGATTGAAAGCTTTCATGGGTAATCAGGGAGTTGTGCATAGAAAATAATGGATTTGTTCGTTTCAGGGTTAGGTTGAGGACAAAGAGGAACATGGAGAGGAAATAGCCATAGAACAGATCACGGCTGAGGGGGTAGCAATGGCGGAGGATGAGAGGACTGTAGAGATGAATGATCCAAAGAAGAAGTAGGTAGCTGGAAACTGAAAATTGTATGTTGGTAAATCATAGGGTTAAAAAAACTTGAAATTGGCGAACCTATCGTCACAGGCCCGCGCGTCCAAATGAGTTTAATTTTGTGGAACTGTTGCAAGATGGGCAACCCGCGTACAGTTTAAGTACTGTTACATTTGGTGCGCGAAAAAAAGTTTGATTTGTAATTTAAAATGGAAACAAAGCGTTCTCGAGAGAATTTGGAAGCAATTCATGTTAAATTAGGAATGCAAGGTTGTTTTGCAATTGACTGTGTCGAGAGAAGCGGCGACTTGGCCTTATTTTGGGTCGATCGGGTCCAAGTATCCTTAATGAACAAGTCTTAGTATTTCATGGATCTCTTGATTAAAGTCCCTCTTTGGGGATCTTGGCGTTTTACTGGTTTTTATGGCGAGCCAGGCAGGGCGTATAGAATTCGTTCATGGAATAGAATCCGTCAGTTAGCTAGTCTTTCCAATCAAGCATGGCTATGTGTCAGAGACTTCAATGACATTTTATATTCGTATGAGAAGAATAGAGGGAACCATCAACCTTCAGCTCTCATTGAAGGTATTAATAGTGCGATGTCTGATTCCCAATTGATTGACTTGGGTCATAAAGGTTATAAGTTCACATGGCAACTGGGTAGGGGCGATAATGTTAGTATCGAGAAGCGAATTGATCAGGCTTTTGGCTCGGAGTCATGGAGGTCCAGATTTCCTTACTGGAGAGTTCGCCATCTCCCGTTCTCGACATCGGATCACTACCCTCTTTGGGCTGCTTCGGCTTTGATTGACAGGTTAGGCTGAAACTGCAGGTTTCACATTGAAAATAATTGGTTATGGAATGAAGGGTGTAAGGGGACACATTAAAAAAGGTTGGTTCAAAACATATGTGCTTGATAAAATAAAAAATTGTAGTGCAGCCTTCGAACAATAGGGTCGTCAAGCTACTCGTAACTTGAATCGTGAGGTTCACTGGGCCGAGAGAAGGTTGGAAGCAGTAAGTGATTTCACAGGATATCAAAATCGGGTTCGAGTAGAGCAAGCTAGAGTTGAGTATTTGCAATTACTGCACAAACAAGAAGTTTATTGGATACAACGCGCTAAATCTTTTTGGATCGGGCAGGTGATTGAAACACGAAGTTTTATAATAGAACTGCGTCAGCACATAAGAGAGCAAATACGATTGATAAACTAAGGACATCGGATGGTAGTTGAGTGTGCGGTGGTGCGGCAATTTGGGATCACATAAGAGTTTTTTATGTGGATCAATTTATGTCAAGAGGTATGGGAGACCTAAGCTTATTGGATTGCATTCAAACATAAGTTACTGATAAGTAAAATTCTCAATTGCTTGCTTATTTTACTCCAGACAAAATAAGAAGTGCAATTAATTTCATGCACCCTGACAAGGCGTTGAGTCCTGACGGCTTCAACCCCGCATTTTTTCATAAGTTTTGGCACATTTTGGGTCAGGATATTACTCATGCATGTCTCCCAATTCTCAGATGTGGAGAAATTTCTTCATAATAAAATGACACAATCCTCGGTTTATGGTGCAACATATGTTTAAAGGGTCTTTGAATAATGAGTTGTGGATGAAACTCATGCATGCTAGAACTCAGGTGAAGGTCCACAACTTTGCATAGAGGCTCATTTCTGACAGTCTTTCGGTTCTCGCTGAGGTGGTCAGGCGCCACGTCCAGGTCTCGCCCATCTGTCCCCAGTGCGGTGTGGGGGTGGAGACTGGTGCACATGTTCTGCTGCAATGCATGGTAGTAGTGGAGGTTTGGAGAATGTCGGGTTGATCGTATATTGTGGTCAGAATAACAAACCTGGTGGACTGGTTCAATAAATTAGTGCAGTTCATGTATACTTCAAAGTTATTAGAAGGTCTTTATATTGCTTAGAGCCCGTGTAAAGCAAGAAATGAGCAGGTTTGGAATAATATTGATTTATCAGCTGCGATAATCATCCATATGGCCACCTATGTGAAAAGAGGGTGGGAAGAGGCAGCGTCTAATGGTGGTGGTAGAGCCCATGCGAGTGGTAGTGATGGCCGAGGGGTGGAGGTTTGGGCAAGGCCACCTCGAGGATGCCTTAAAGTTAAATCGGATGGGGCCACCTTCGTCAGGTCAAATAGGTCTGGGTTGGTTGGGTCATCCGTGATAGTGATGGTATAGTATGTAGAGGAGGTCGTAAGGTTTGGCAAGGATTATTGGAAGTGTGAATGATCGAGGCCCTTGCCATTCGAGAGTTTGTCCGATGGGTTTGGAATAGAGGGTGGAAATATATTAAACTAGAGTCTAATGCTCGTGAAATGGTTATTGCAATCCAGTTCGAAGGGGAGGGTGACACCAGTGCCTTTGGACTAATTATCAGGGATATTATCAACTTTTCTGTCGGGTTTAGGTCGATTAGATTTTCTTATATTTTCCAGTCTGTGAATCGAGTTGCTGATTCATTAGCTAGGTCCTCAAAACTGTCGTTAGAGCATTTTACCTGGTTAGGACATCATGGCCCTAAGCTATTAACACTTTTGTAAGTTTGAATTTGATTAATTAATGAGATAATACTTTCCCTTAAAAAAAATTCAATTAATCACAATTAATTTAATTAAAAACATTTTTTTATCGGTTATAAAATTTTATTTCATTAATAGCCTTGTTTTTTTTTTCAAATCCGCCCTAATTCGATCTCGATAATCTAATAAAAATGTAGGATGTCACAAAGATGCCATAAACACGGAGCGGCCCCTACCAAGCCATCAGTGCTACCCAAGTTGTGAGACGTGACATGACTAGTCAAATCCCAATGAGATGTAACTACTAAATATCCGATCATTTTGTCCTTGAAATCTTTGATCTGAACACGAGTCATGAAGTGTTATATGCTTCGGGTTATATGATTTCTTGATCCCAAGTGTGTCATTAGAAACAATGATCACAACAACACATGTCGTATCATTTGGGTGCACTTCTTCATAACACATGCTCATCAAGAGACTCAGAGATATCATTCCGCTGGTCTGGAAGGACAAATCCTTTCTTGATCACATACCACCTGTCTTCATGACTTGTGGTGTATTCAATGCCAGCTATTATGAGAAATCATGTTACGGATGCGGTTTGACTAAATCAAAACACACGAATCATCATGTTAGGATGCCTGTGGTGATATCAAGTGTAAGGATTAACACATTTCGCAACATATGTAGGAAAGTCTCTTATGACAACTGAGTAGTATCCCATGAAGGACTCTCTCGTGGGTCGCTACAATGTAATGGTTCACTAACCACCACTTATGTTGTTGAGTGACATCCCAATGTCCTATGACAACACTTTGTCATCAAACAATAGTATACTAGTCTAAATCATATCACCATTGACCGTACCATGGTGATACTCAACTTGGGACACATTTGAGGATAGATGAATTATCCTATGGTCATTCTTCAGGAGTACTATCCATATCATAGAGATAATATTTAAAGATTTGGAAATGGCTACTAGTGCGTAAATCCAGTAAGTGTACCAGAGTAGCACAAGTAATATAGAACATGTAAGTTCCGAATATATAGTCTCCACAAAGAACAATGGCGGTAACATAGTTTGGACTAAATTTTAGTTATTTAAACTAAGACATAAAGTAAAGTCGTGGTAATGTGTGTGTTGTTGGAACGAGAATATTAAATAGCATAAAATAAAGACAACAAAAAGTTAAAGCATAAGTTTTACAATGCTCAAGTAAAGTATATTAAATAAAATATAACATAAACTCAAACCCTAACACTAGTGTGAAGCGACAATTTATGAACAAAGACGAGTATTGTTTTTTATATGCCTAAATCAACACACTAAGATCTAGCTCAAAACTAAAAATAACTTCAATGGTGAAGAGTTGATGATGTGAACGAATGGAGGCTTTAGAATGATGAAAGAACTCTGAAGAATGGAGGAAATTAGGATGGAAGCTAGGCAAAACTGAACTTTATAAAACCCTAGCTCCAACTTTCTTATTTATACAATCTGTTTAGGGTAAGA
>JAYMTA010004651.1:0-12363 GCA_036897625.1 Pelargonium cotyledonis
TGGCCTAAAAAAGTTCGGGGCCTTGTATAATTTCCTCACTCTTGCTAACCCCGCCGGTTCACTAGTCTTCTCTTGTCTAATAGCCAGCAGTATATATGATTATGAAGCAGAAAAGCAAGCTCATAACCGCCATCACCTCCAGCACAACTCGGGATCAGTTTTATCAGCCGTGCTTGCTTTGGACGATCCATTGAAATGTGAAGGTTACATCTGCTTCTTCCTTACTTCCTTGATCATGGCAAGTTTATGTATTATTGCATTTGGCTTGTGCATGATTCTTGTGTACCGAACTAAGATAGTCTATCGAAACCTCTATGGGAAATCATGAACTTGACTACTTGGAAGGAAATGATTTGATAGCTAGATGTCTACGATTTTGTGAAGTGTCTGTTTATATTGTATGGGTATTGTGTAGAATGGTTCCTTCATGGAGGTACGAATTCGGGAGAAGCAAGCATTTCCCAAGAACACTGTCCTTGAGAAGCTACCTGAAACAATTTGTACTTTTGATGTTTGCTTTGTTCCTATTTAAATGCCAGTTTGGTCAAGATGATTTGCTTTGAGTCTAGAGGTGAATATTTTATCAAACCTGACAATTGTACATTTATTATTATGAATAGCACTATAAAGCTTATCTTTAATGAATATTTGGTTACATGCAGATACTGATTTTGCCTTCAAGAATTGAACATTGTGCAGTCTCTCCTAATCTCCCCTACACTCCCAGTTTTGACCCCAACCATCCAAAGCCTCCTCATTGCCGCGACAAAAGCTCCATTAAAATCACCGGCACTATATGCAAAATGCCTGACGGTACCCTGAGATTTAGAGTCCGTAAACAGAACCTGATCTGAAGTGAACAAGCCCTTCCCAGCAACCAGGTTCTGGTAGTACACATTGTCAAATGTCTTCGGGGTCTTAGGATCCGTATTTATTGCAAGGTTCGGGTCCTTTATGTCCTTCCGGGGACAAGCGGCCATCAACTGCTTGGCATAGTCAGGATCCAGAGAAGGATCCACAGGATTCGATGGCGAGAAAGAGTACAACCTGTTGGCGAACCGGCTGCAGTGGGAGAAGCCTATAGTGTGAGCTCCCGAGAGGGCAATCATGTCGAATTGGGTAAGATTGTGCTTGGCAAACAGAGTTTCGAGCTGCTCGAGATTGAACTCGGGTTGTGGAAGGTTACCAGCAGCCCGGGACGCCTTAGAGACGAGCCCATCCCGCCTTCCCAGTTCCACATTGAATGACGGGCCTCCCGCCTGATCAAGTTTTCGGATATCATAACATGTTAGGAGATCGAAAAAAAAATGGCAAATGCTGTGTTAAATTAACAATCCTACCAGGACCACAGCATCTCTAGCAGCAATTGCTATAATGTCCGCACAAGAGACCGTGCCGGGACAAGCTGATTCCACGGCTTGCTTGGCCTTGTTGACGGCGTCGAAGCCGTCTCCTGCCAGGGAGAGATTGTCTTTAGCATCCTTCTCGGCGTCATTGTTCGGCGACGCAATCATCACAGAAGCGTCACATCCCTACAAATTAAACAATATTCGAGTAATTAAGCAGATCTTTGAATTTTCCGAGAAAATTATAGATGTATACCTCAACAAAACAGGCGTGGAAGAAGAGGCGGAGAGTGGCGGGAATGGTGGTGAATGTGTGGGTCTGTCTCAGCTTGGTGATGACGGTGTTCTTGACGATGGACTCAACGTTGGGACAGCTAGTTCTGTAGAAATTCTCGACTAAATGCCCTTGTGTTCCCAGTATAATTTCCATATTTACCATCACTACCATCAAAAACCATCCAATCCATGCCTCCATAACGATAATGATTTGATCTTCAGGTTTTCCAGTATATATATATATATATATATATATATCAATTCAAGTCTACTTTTTCTAGTGATGGATCAATTACAACTAGTGTGAGTTGGATTCAAATGAGTGCGAGTCACATTTGAAAATGCTAATAATGGGTGGTAGTGTCACAACCACAACTGAAACGAACTTATTTTACGTGTTCTTTAAAAATAAGTTAATTTTTGAATTGTTAAAAACTTAAAATGTAAAAATCATGTGACGTGAATTATCTAAATTAGATTTTTCTAATAACATCTCCACAATGAAGAAGTCTAAACACTCGTTATCTCCACTCTTCAGGATCTAGCTCAAACATTTTTATTTTTACAGATTTTTATTTCTATAGATCTTCTGAGCTTGGAGTTATCAAATAAGCACTGAGCCTTGTAATATTAATTTCGAGCGTACTTGCGTCGTCCAGCTGTTAATGTTACTAAATTTTAATTGCCAACTAATAGACTTTCCTTTTGAAACTTTCAAGTGGCTTCAAATCTAGGCTATACTAAGAGTAGTATTTTCATATTATATATGTATGTTTTAGCCATGAGCAAAATGAATGTATAGAATGGGTAAGTTTAGGTACGTTGCTTGCAAGTTCCAGATGAAAACGACGCCATAAATTTACAAAAGTCCAACATAAATTTTGTGCTCTCGATCTCACCTATCGCCACTACAAAATTACGTAACAATTAGCAATTTCCAGATTAACATAAATTAGTGTTTTGGGTTGAGAAGGTCCAACAAGTCTTGCTTCATATTGTTCTTTTTCTTTTGCAAATACAAAACTGGCCATTATTACAGAAGCAAACCGTGTCATTCCATTTTTATTTTATGATTTATAATTGCTCCCAACTACATCTCTATAAGCTGTAAATATTTTTCCAATTCCTCTTATGACTGAGAACGAAAGATGGGGACATTATGTTTGGGCAATTTGATTAATGGTCTCTTTCTACGAACCATCTTGTGCCCCAAAACTCATCATTAATCATATGGTGGACTCTTATTCTATTTTTTTATTTTAAAATTGGACATGTAGTTTATATTTTACTGTAGGTAAAAAATGCAATTTGCTCTCTGCACTTTCGTGTTTCAATTTAAATCGGTCCTCACAAATTATTTAAAACCTAAATAGTCCATGAATTTTGGCGTCTCTGAAATTTCATTCATTGACTCATATATTATAAGTTCATATATGTACAAAATTGGGTTAATATTTGACAGTTTATGAACTATTTGAGCAATAAATAAATCAGAGACCAAGTTCGGTCAAAACATAATATATGAGTGATCAAATTAGGCCGAAATGCAAAAATTCATTACCTTCCGCAAGAATGATATTGAACCTCCCAACCCAATGAAATGCCTTTGGGCTTATGGTCATTAGTTATTGGGCCGGTTGGAGGTTTTGGGCCATGGCAAGCCCAATCTCAAGATCTAAAATAAAGCTACAGTTTGCTTCAGTTCCATTCAAAATCAAATCATTAAAGCAGAGTCTCTTTTTGTTCCCCTCAGACAAATTTAAATTGCGTTGAGTTTCAGGTTAGTGATGGCATTGGCAATGGAGGTAGAGAAGAAGGAAATGGACTTAGGGTTTCCTTACTGGACTCCGGTTCGTCGGAAGTTCGATTTGGACTCGCCCTTCTTCTATTTTGGCAACCTCGAAAGAGAGCTTCTCGCCAAACAGGTTCTCTTCTTCTCGTGATCCTTTAGTTTATGAATTCACCGTATAATCTGTATTCCGGTATAGTTATTTTTTAGCTTTTTTCTGATTTAAGCTGCTCCAAAATGAACAACGTGATGCGAGCTCTAGGTTGAAGAAACTGTATTAAGTATTCTGAGTAAATTTATATGTTTCTAGGTTGGTTGCTTATGAAAGCATTAAGGCCTTCAAATTCTGAAATTTGAGAAACTGCAGAAGAAAAAAGGCCATGTACTTTAGTTTGTAGTTTTCTTTTAGGAGCATTCAGTGAAATTTATTTGCAAATAGCAATATCATTAGCATCAGTTAGTGTTGATTTGAATTTGAAACCCAATTCAGCTCAGACAGTTGGTATAGAGAGAAAATAGTTCTGTAGAGCATATAGGCTTGGAGTGGTTACTCCACTAGTGCTTTGTAGTAAAGTTAGTCAATTATTTTTCTGGGTGTCAGTTTTTAGTGGTTGGAACAAAGACAAGGGCAGTTACTTGTTTGGTAATATGCCTTAAGATTACTGGGTACTAATGACACTCGAGGATGCACTTGTGTTTACCTAAAACATGTCTCAAGATTGAGAAGAAAATTCCAAAATATCGTTAAAGAGATTTGTAAATATGTGTGAATTTGATGTCATAGTAGTTCTGTGAGACTTAGGAAGGAGATTTTGAAGTGTTAAAGCTTTTGCCTCATCTCCTCTTCAGCACAACTTGTCGTGCCTCATCTAGCATATGGTCCCACCAATTTCAATTTCACAGTCTCTGTCGAGTTTCTTGGTCAATTGACCTATGTCCATTGCATTGTTTTACCTGCATATCCAGACTGGCATTAACTCTGTCTTTGGATTTTCTTTGATTGCATCCTTCATTTTGTCCAATTAACTTTCAGAATGTTGAGTTTCTTTTATTCTTTCTTGGTGGCTCTTTGATGACAGTTAGAAAAATGGAATGTCATCTCTTTTTTGCATTTTTGAATATTCGAGCTACTCATTTTTCAAATTCTTTCCCAATAGGTTCTGACTACCATGTTAGACCGACTATATCTGATATCACTTAACCATGTTCATATCTTCAATAATTTTATTTTAACATCCAGGTTGCATTGGAGTTATCTGAAGATGAAAAGCATGAACTTCAGAACTTTGTTGATAAAGAAGGCAGCAGGTACTGGTGCTGCCTGTTATTCTCTTATTTTCACTTGAAATGCTATTCATTTACTGTTAAAGTGCACATGGCCTCTAAAAAATGTCTACCAATTAGTTTTCAAGTCATAAGGCTGGTTTATGCTTTTTTTTTTCTTTTTTTTGGGTTTAGGATGCTTGAAAATAGATGTAATATTGTATTGTATGATGAACCTGGTAAAAAAATTGTGTAGCAATACCTGCTTGGTAGGGCTTTCATCCATTTGCATTATGTGGTTAATATTTGAGGCTCTTTAATTTCCACATGAATTAATATCTTGGCTACAAGTTTATGGTTGAAAACAAAAATGATCTGTGTTTGCTAGAGCTACTTGTAAGGTCAATCCAGCAGTTTTTAAATCTAAAATACAGCTGGAACTGTTGAAATTTATTTTGATCTCATAGATGGAACAGTTACACATGTGGTTTCATCACTTCATGCCTTCATTCTAATTTGTCGCTGACTTTTAAACTAATGTCTGTGCAGTGTGGTTTTTTGTCCTATTGTTGGATGTGGTGCACGTTTGAATTCTGTGGAGACTTTTGAAGATCATTACATTGCACGACATACAGCATCTTGCTCAGTGTGTTCTAGAGTTTTCCCAACTTCACGTCTGCTCAGCATACATATATCTGAATCGCACGATTCTTTTTTCCAGGCAAAAGCTGCACGTGGCTTCGCAATGGTATGTCTTCATCATTCTTTGTCTCTGTCTCTCATAATCTTTGTTATAAGATAGGGTATTGATCCAAGTGAACTTCATGGGTCATGCCTGAAGGAAGAATATGTCAGTAGAAAAAACTCAAGGTATTTGTGTTTATCTAGTTTTCTTCTCAATTTAGGTGGTAAGCTGAAATTAACCATGCATGCAGACGCAGCCTCCTAATGATAGTTAATCCAATCTTCCTATCCTTGATCTACATGCTTAGAAAAGAAAAATACATAACAAAACCAAATCAGAAAGATTAGGATTATACCCGAGGATAGTGGAGAGGCTATTGTATTTCTAAAGTATCTCTTGGCTTCTGTTAGATTGTATCCTCAATCCTGTCCTTTCAGACCTGAGCCTTTTTCTACATCTTGTCATTAGCATTTGGCAAAACACAAATATCCTGATATAGTGATGTGCTCACGTGGTGTACAGTATGAATGCCTTGTTGAAGGGTGTGGTTTGAAGTTAAAGAGCTACAAAAGCCGCCAACAGCATCTTGTTGACAAGCATAAATTCCCCACTTCTTTTGAATTTTTCAAGAAGGCTAGAGCATCCAAGAAACAGAGGCAGAAGAACATACGTAAACAAAGTACTCATAAAGCGGAGGAAGCTTCATGTACAATGGAAGTAGATGGAACTATCGATGGTCTTGTTTCAGCTGTCTCTAAATTGAGCACTTCAGATTCCTCTCCTTCCTCCATCAGTTTTGGTCGCCGTCACAATCGCGGATTGACATTTGTCCCTCGTGCTGTTCAGCGTGAGCGAAAACACGATTCCACCCCATCTGGAACCGACATGTAGCCAGCATATGCTTCCTTAATAATCCCGACTGCTACTATTACTCTGCCTTCCAGCGAAGGGTGGGCACTAGGGTCATTACGAAGATCATTGGACCGTTTAGCGAGCATCACCTCTCTTGAAACTTCCATTTGGTTTAGCATCATGTGTTAGGCCATTTTTGGGGAGTTGACGGTTTATTCAGGTTTCAACTCCATTTTCATGCATGTAATGCCATTAATGTGTCATCCTGAATGAATGCATGGTGAAATTGCGGTTCTATTCATTTGAATAGAAAGGATGAGCTGATTTTACAGAATGTATCAGCCACAGATCCGATCCGAACTCTTCTCGGGTTTTTAGCTTTATATATTGCTGTTGTAGATTAGTGAAGGTGTGTTTTCTAAATTGCTGTTGTAGGTCAGTGGGTAATGGGACTGCTGAAACAATAACCCAAATTGACAAGGTGAATCGAACTGTTCACGTAAATGTTTGCTGTTGTAGGTTAGTGGTTAATGGGATTGTGATAAGTTGTATATAGGTCTACCAATTTCACAGCGTCTTGGGTTTTGTTTTGTTTTGTTTTGAGTGACATTGTATCAGTTTTATATGACTTTAGTTGTAATCGGATAGCACATCAATTAGTAGATCATCTAGGTGGGGTTAGTGATTGGGCTGGGGTGTCTTGCCCGAATGTAATCATGAATTTTGTAGCTTTGGATTTGATGAATTAATAAAGTAATCAAACAACTCCTCACTAAGCTGAGAACACAACGACGCCGTTTGGTGATAAAACAAATAGGGGTATCCCTGCATATCAGTTCTTGAGTCCACGTGGACGGACCAAAACGAGTCAGTGACGTCGATGACAAAATAAAATTCGCAACCCGAAGCAACTAATAAAATCCGCTTGGTCGTCTCCTCCATCTTTCTATTTCAGCTTTTTTGTTTCACAGATCCAAAAACACAAACAAGAAAATGGACGCCATTGATTCAGTGTTCGATCCGCTCAGAGAATTCGCCAAGGACAGCGTCCGCCTCGTCAAGAGGTGCCATAAGCCCGATCGCAAAGGTCTCTCTCTCTCTCTCTCTCGAGATCGAGATCTCTTCTTTTCGCTTCCGGCTTCTCTACCAGCTCTTTTCTTGCTTTCCGTGGATTTAATTTTTTACTGTTTCGTTTGCTGATTTTGATTCGTACGGTGTGTTTTGCTTGTGCAGAGTTCACGAAAGTAGCGTTCCGTACTGCGATCGGGTTCGTGGTGATGGGATTTGTGGGATTCTTCGTCAAGCTCATTTTCATCCCTATTAACAATATTATTGTCGGATCTGGTTAGGAGGTAATGATTTCTGTTCATTACTTCGATTCATCATTGGATGTCCGATTTCCAGTTTTTGCAGCTAATTATATAGTAATCAACAGTCTAATTTTGTTTTCTTTCTCTTTTGATCTTTTGTGATGAACATGTTTTTGGTCTGATTTTCGGGTCTAGCTGAATTTTGACCTTGAGGCTTGGGTATTTATTAATAATTACCCCATCCATGGTAACCGAATTAAGCGTCCTCCTAAATTTGGATGTCTCAATAACACCAGCTTAGTTTTGCATGAATTGCTAGTAATATCTTCTGAGATACATTTGTTAGAACCATTGAGTTTACCACAAGAGCATGAGTCTAACTGTAACTATTATACTAACCTATCTTTCACTTTTACAATAGTGGGAAAGTGGACCTTTGTCTAGGAGATAGGGAGACAGTACGAATTTAGATTTTAGGTTATTTAGTTGTAAATTATAACTCCTTATTTTGGGTAGGAGAGTTATAATTTGATATCGAATATTGTCATGGTTTGGATTAAGATGTTTTTAGACTCGTTGAGTTAAGTGGGACTAGATTTTTGGTTTAGATGAAGATACTTTTTCATTCATGTGGGCCTTTCACTTTCTTCTCTTTGGTTGAAGTTTTATTTTCATTAATAGAAAGAACTAGAGCTGATTTTTTATAATAAAAAAAGACGAGGAGATCCATTGAAAACTGAAGTAGGACTTGGATGTAAAGTTGAGGGCATATAGTCATTTTTTAACATTAAGAAGTATCATGCAAATTTTTGTGGCAGCTGCAGCAGAGGCTTTATCCTAGAAATGTTCCTCACAATAGGATGATATATGCATAAAGTTTGATTAATTGGTTAATTCAGTATTTAGTATGTAGTGTACAAACACAAAACATGTTAGCCTTTTCTTTTGTACCTGATTTCTGTTTTCGTCCTCCTTATAAAGATAGAGAGATGTTTATGATTGCATTTTTGGGTCTTTCAGCCTCTTTTAGCCTGTGCTTATACATTTACATTTTGCAAGAAATTATGTTTGTAGGCTTTCATTATTTTGGTTCTAACATTCTATGACAAGGCAACAAACCCAATCTGACACATAACATGTTCAAGCCATTACTTTGGCCACTTTGTAAGATGGTTCTATATTTGTTTCTGGACATTAGAACACACATATAATCACATATATCATTTGGGCCCTATGTTTAAGGAGTGGTTATATCTTGACTCGGACTTCACTGTGAGAATAAGTTGTACATATTATCTCACCCCTACAATACATACTTCAAAGTTCAAACTCCTTTAGCAGGGATTAATCAATCAATTCATATTGCTATTGTAATGCTGAATTATGTGTTCAGATTTGTTTTTTCATGTGCGCGCATTTTTTTAGTGAGAATCTTTGACTCACCTACTACCTTTCCGTGTGCAGGCCATGCAGAATTGTAGTCTCTCATGAAGGTCGAGACTGTTGGTAGAGTTAAAGATACGGAGGACTTTAGGATTTTGTTTTGAAATGCATAGATTTGGTTTCAGCCCTTCAATGTTGGAAATGCTTTTTTCTAAGCATTATGTTTTAGTTTTTTTTTCAACAATGTGTTACTGAAAGCTTTCTAGTGTTCTTGATTTAGTTCTGAGTTCCAATTTCTAACTTCCGAGTAGCTGTTCCTTTGTTTGAGTTTGAAATGGTGTCATAAAAAAACATATTAATAGTATTGCGGAATGAAATTCAAATGGTGCTAGCATCTAAATTTGCTTTTAGTTTACCACCAGAAAGCAAAACATTGCAATTAATCGTTTATTGTTTTGTGAGGATGAAACATTGATTAACCTATCCCGAAAAGCTTTGAAATAATCAACAAACGTGATTAAATGAGCAAATCTTGACAAGAATAGTGTATTGTTGCATCACTTATATAAGCAAAAGTGAAGGGGATAAAAATAGTAAAGCATTATACATTGCAAACAACAATTTTTAGAGAACAATGTTCACAAACAATACACACAAAATGGGGGATAAGCAGCTGAAACAGACTTGATTGTTTTGTTTATGCTGCCAGTAGAAGAGAGGAGAACCAAAAGATTAGGAAGGTTATATTCCAAATTTAGCAATTTGTATTTTCATCAGCAGGGACATCCGCAGAAGCCAGAACTAATTCAGGTTTGAAGTTCGCTCTTGATTCTAGTTTCAAGTTAGCTTTGGCTTCTTTCTTGGCTTTCATGCGCTCCCGCCGCAGCCTGAAACCCTCTATCTTCCTTGCTCTGTAACTGTTAGGGTTCATCGGTGGTACTTCTCTTGCGTAAACACTGACCTGTTAATTACACAAATTCATAGTGTCGGTAAGGTTAATCAATAGCTATTTCTTTGATGAACCTTAGGGTTCTGAATCTTGTAGCTCACCTTCTTCTTGTCCAATCCATGCTTCTCAAATTTTACAAATCCGTCAATCAAGGAGAAGATTGTGTGATCCCTTCCGATCCCAACATTATTCCCTGGATGCACCTGAAAATTTGTGAAAGGAAAACATAGGGCATCATTGGAACAAAAATGCGTAACTAGTCCAATTATTTGAATTTAAAGCACATTGCATAATGGCTAATGAAGGGGAGAAAAATCAATGTCCAGTTTCTTTTTTGGTTAGTGAGTTATGCAAGAATTACCAACGATGTCCTTAATGTAAGTTATAACACCTTGAATTTGTTAGAACAAAAGCACATTGGGGTACAGGGGATGTCCAACTCTTAACTAACAAATCCTTAATTTTTACAAAAACGGAAAAGTGGACACTCATTTTGGGATGGAGGGACTAGTAATAGAGATAGAAATAATTCCATCTACTGTAATAATTGCTTGTTTGAAGCTCATGGTAAAGCAAGCATGCAATGACACTTTTCAAGGACACTTTCTTCCACAAACAGCTAGAACAAGTTATAAGCCGATCGAGGGAAAGGAACCTGTGTTCATTTTGACACTCTTTCATCTTCCAATGCACACTACATTTGGAAATACACCTAATCTAATACACCAACTAGCAAGTCAATTGGTGAAGAATGCTACAAGTCATAATGTGTGTAGTGACAACCATCTAGTAGAACCCTATTTCTAATATCCAACTTGATTTGAAGCAAAGTGAGTGATCAATAATGGCACACTCAAATTTGAATTGAAAATGAAGGTAAGAAAGTATTCTAATTCAGGTAACTATAATTCATTGAACCAAAACCTTGAAACTGAAATGTAACCTAAAAGACAATTCTCCAATGAAGAGAGCTATGATATAAAATCTTAACAACTGCAACATCACATGAAATCGGAATGAGGAAATTGGAAGCAGTAATTGAAGATACCTTGGTCCCGCGCTGGCGAATGATAATGGCTCCGGGCTTTGCCAACTGGTCACCGAAAATCTTGACGCCGAGCCTTCGGCCTCTAGAGTCACGACCGTTCTTGGTACTTCCTGCTCCTTTCTTGTGAGCAGCCTCGATTGTCAATGGAAATTTGCTCGGGAACGAGACGGAGAGCTTGTTCTTGGCGGAGACATAGACGGGGCGGCAATCGCCTCCGACGAAAGACGAAGAAGAGCTCGAAAGAGACGACAAGGAGAGGCTTTTGAAGGCCCCAACCAGGTTGACGCTCATACAAACGCTCGTCATTTTGATGACCAAAACCAGTGGAAATGGATATGGTGTTAGGGTTTGATTCTTTTTTAGGCTCACTCTTGGGAGCAGTGCGATACAGAATTGGGTTTTCTGGAAGAAGAAGAAGAAGAAGATGAGGTAGAGATAAGTGCTTATCTTGGGAGGTGGATCATACCCGGCCCGTTGTTGCCAAAATGGGTTATCCCAAAAGTGGGTCGTCGATGGGAATCAATGGCTTATATTTAGTCGTGTATTTTTTACTTTAACAGTCCAAATTTTTTAATTGAGACAAATACAAATGACTACCATGTAATTGACATATTTTCAAACAATCTTTTTTTTTTTTATTACACTAGGCTGTATATCTCGTACTTGTATATTTACAACTAGGTTCCTAAATTTTATTTTTAATTATTGATTATCTTATACTTTTCATCGTTCTTTTCGTCTAATAAACCGTTAGTTAACGCGCGCAATAATCAAAATACTCTTGATTTATTTTAACTATTAACTACCATGTACTTTCATGTTATTGTCATGTATTAAAATTTGTGTTGAATTTGTATTGGTTAAACAAAAAATAAGGAATGTTTTTAAGTAAATTTTGAACTTGTTCCTTAATCAATGAAATAAAGAAGAACGGTGAAGTATTCATTTCATTTTTTTTTTTGAAGTCACGTGTTGTCCTCTTATAATCCTAATAAAGTACAAAACTCATAATCCTAATTTATGGAACATAATTTGTTTTGATGGAAGAGTATAAGATCTCACCATCTGTTGGACGAAGAATAATATCCACCATTCCAATCTACACCCTTATTTCTTTTTTTGTTTATATAAATTATCCACTAAATGCAAATTAATACATCTAATTAGTAAAGAAAATATATTTATCCACAAACCAGAACCAAATACTAATACAGATCGATCACAAAATGAAGAACAAATTGAGCGATCGCCAGTTCCATCTTGACCCAAGAGATCGCGTCCTCTACACCGGGAACCAGCGCCTCGTCCTCTACGTCGCCGCCGCCGTCGTCTCCGGCGTGTTGCTCATCAGCAGCTTCTTCGCCCAAACCACCAAATTCTGCGATCCACGCGCCACCTCCTCCGCCGGCGACCGCGAGCCCGACACACTCATCGGGCGTCCAGCCGTCCTCCAATAACAGCC
>JAYMTA010004652.1:0-12360 GCA_036897625.1 Pelargonium cotyledonis
GAGAAGAGCCATCGCGAACCAGATCCGCTGCCAGAGACAGAGAAGATGGAGAAGACGGAGATGGAGGTCTCGCGGTGGCCGCGCTCGCCAGTCTCCAGAGATGGCCGTGAATGGCCAAAAATTGCCGTGAATGGGCAGAGATGGCTGTGAATGGCCTAAACCCTAAGCACTGTTCATTGAACAGTTTAGGGCCTATTTGGAAATTTTTTTTTTGTTTTTGAAAAAATCACAATTTAGGGGCAAAAAAGACTTTTGTAACAACACTAACGGTCAAATGGATGGAAATGGATGGAAAACTACTATAGCAAACTATTGATAAGTTATGTGCGAAAGTACGTTTCACTGATGACATTTTTACCATTAGTCAATTCCCCGTACGGCTTAGCGTAATTTGCTCTTCTTTTTATTGGACAATGAAACATGCTAGTTTCAAGTAAAAAAAAAAGTGTTAGTAGGTGTAATTAGACTAAAAATCACGTCATAAGCTCAAGTACTCGCGTTTCTCTGGGTTTTAAGACACGTCAGTATTCACTTGTTTGGGAAAAAGGCTCGACACTGGTCTAAGCCTATCTATCTTCCACTCCCTGCAATGGCTATCCTCGCACTGCCTCTCACAATCCCTTCTTCCTCCTCCTCCTCCTCCTTCCCTGTCAACCTTCACAACCACAACTCCCATCTCTCTCCCCGAAGCCCTAGCCTGAGTCGACTATGGAGGCCTCTCCGCGGCTGCAATCACTTCGTCTCTGCATCATCCACTGGTGCAATCCAACAACAGTCCCATTCCCAAATGGACCTCAACAAAAAATCTTCTGTGCCTACTTTTCAACAGGCAATTCAACGTCTCCAGGTTAACTTCATCATGCTTTTCAGTTTGTTTTAGTCTACGTGTTTTTCTTTTTACTTTTTTTTTGGAAATAACTGTCTGAGAAATAATTTGTTGATACCATGTTCATGCTGCACATATATAGGAATATTGGGCTTCTGTTGGATGTGCCATAATGCAATGCAGCAATACAGAGGTAATGTATATTGGTAGCTTTCTACTTAGGCATTGTTTTTGCTAGTGCTATTGTAGAACTTAGAGAGAGGACATTGGATTGTTACTTATACATTCTGATTTGACTGTTATTAAAGAAAACACAAGGAACGTGGTCTCAATTTTTTGCTTTTGAGTTGAATTGTTTATTTCACATAATGGATATTTTTTTGGTATTATGCCCACATTTGTATGTGTGCGGGTAACATAGCACATTACTTATTTGGGAAATGGCTTGGTTGTTGTTGTATCATGTATTTCATTTGTTACTTTAATTAGTTTTGTTAGTACTTACTTCGTTGGTACTCTACATTCATGTCAACCATTTATCTCTCTTAGAGCAATTCTGAACTGTACGTGCTTAATATTGTTGCTTTTGATCTTTATAGTTAATAGTGTATGATGCATATTTTCCCCCTCAATCACAAGAGTGCTTTTTTTTGTGCGTGTGACTTAGCGGGTTAATAGTTTCTGTCCCTCTTGTCTATGATAGTTCATTCATCAATTTTGAGTTATGTTGGTCTGATCATCTGATGCATTGACTGTCGAACCAATGTTGGTTGCTAAATAATTTTCATGTCATTAAATATGCCTTATTGAGGTTGTCTATGATGACTAGGTCGGAGCTGGGACTATGAATCCCCTGACTTTCTTGAGAGTTCTTGGTCCAGAACCATGGAATGTTGCGTAAGTATTATTGTCAATGGAATGTTATGAAGCTTAATATGCCGTCAATAAGTGTGTACTATCTTGATTATTTTAGTCACACTTAACTCTCTTTTATTGTTCACATGTCTTATCATGTATGGGACTGTTCATGTATTAATGTTTTGGCCTCTGAGAAAATGAAGTATGCAATGAAAAAATATAATTGTGAATGTGTAAAAGCATGAAAGCTCACTGAAAAATTTCATGAAGTTTATTTCAAAAGGGGTTGGTGCCATTGAATACCTCTCTCATAGGTCTTCCAACTTATGATGACAAAAATACCAAGTGGCATCATAAGTATCTCTTCCATTTATTATCCAATGTCACAACCCTCTTCACCACATATGGCTACACATATCATTTGGGGTAAAACAAGTGGCACAAGTACTGGTTGCCTGAACTTATGTTGGGTGGAACTCCCTTCTTCCCCTTTTCTTTTTTACTTGTTTTTTATGGTTCTTAATTATGTTGTTTGATTTCCCCCCTACTATTACTATATTTTACGAGTTCAGCATTCATGGTGCATAAGGCTTTTAAAATTATATTTTGAAAATGCTAATGTATAGTTTATGAAGGAAGGTATGTAGAGCCTAGTATCCGGCCAGATGATAGTCGTTATGGGGAAAACCCAAATAGGCTCCAACGCCACACTCAATTTCAGGTTAAACATGATTTAATATGTTGATCAAATTTTGCAGTCATGTATCGTTTGGAGATCTATTTTATAAAATCTGCTTTACATGTAACTTCTTTTCTATTGTCTTTTCATTTGAACTTGATCTCAGGTTATTCTAAAGCCTGATCCTGGAAATTCCCAAGACCTGTACATTCGCAGCTTGTCAGCCCTAGGTAGTGAATGGATTTCTTTTTCTTTGGGTCTAAATCATATTTACTAGTAATAATCAATATTTATTGATGATAAGATAGTGCTGTTCCATGAGGTTTTCCTATTAGTTTGAGGAAATCTTTTCTTTTCTGAGCAAGTACATAAATTTTGGCAATTGGATAATATATTCCACATATTATCTCTTGGATAACAAAAGAAAAGTTCATTACAAGCTGCAAAAACTTGTAATGAGATTTGATGGAGAAAGATGACAAGATGTTAACAGAAAAACATCATTTAGGCTGAAATGAAACCCTTCTGTCTTATCTTTAAAGTTTTTAGCATTTGTAGAAACCACAATAGGCTCCAATTTGAATATGTAATTACTTTTGAAGAGATATCTTGATCAAAACATAGAAGCATCTTTTTTTTTTTCCGAAACAAAAACATAGAAGCATCTTAGTTCAATGAAAATGAAGATAACCGAGGAAGTGTCCAAAATGGTATAAAAGTCTTACAACTCATTATTTCAAATCCAAATCCTAAATCAAGCAGTCTTGAGGACATGTGCACATATCAGGTACCTTCAGCCCACTGGTGAAGAAAAAAGAGGCTGCCAGTTCCTCTCTATTTTCATCGTGGAAATTTTTTTAGTTCCATGTTTTTGAGTGTTTTTTATTTTTGATGTTTGGGAATATATTGACGTAACTGACCACCAAAAAGCATGGGCATTGTATTCATTGATCTTTTCATATGTATACTTATGTTTCTTATTCAGTTTCTTTTGATATTTCACTCCAATTTCAAGCTTACAAGCTTGAATTTGAGAGGGAGTGTTAGAATCTGTTAGAATACTCTTGATCCTGACAGTCATATAAAGATCTCTTATCTACAATAGCTAGTCATATTTAGTTTAATTTTGAGCTGTACGTAATCTTTATGTTAACGTTGCATATTTCCTCATCCCCGAGCCATATATAGAGCCTTTGTATCTTGATTTATGCAAGCAATTCATTAAAGAAGTTTTCTCATATTCTTGCACTTTTATATATAAAATAACCATACTCATATACTCTTTTGTTGATGAAAGGTCAATATTTGATGGTATATGCATATCCTTTACAGGTATTGATGTTTTAGAACACGATATACGATTTGTGGAGGACAATTGGGAGAGCCCGGTAAACATGTTCTCTTTCTATGCATTTATTTAGTGATATGTGGTTTTCATCAATGCTAGTATGCCAAGGTGTAGTTGAACTTTCTCATTGTATATTTTTTAACTGCTTGCGATTGGAAATATGGCACGTTTGTTTCTTGTCGCTGACAGTAAATGTTTATAGGTACTTGGTGCTTGGGGTTTGGGCTGGGAAGTCTGGATGGACGGGATGGAGATTACACAATTCACCTACTTCCAGCAGGTTTCCTTGCACACTGAATGAAAAATATGATATTATGGATGATATTATGGATGCCAATGCTTTTGTTCATAGATGTTTCACCTCTCTCTCAGGCTGGCAGTGTCCAGTTGTTTCCAACATCTGTTGAAATCACATATGGTCTCGAGCGCATTATCATGTTGCTTCAGGTCTACCTGATATGCTCCTTTTGCTCTTTTTCTTTCATTAATACTTAATAAGGTTTCCTGAATTTGCTTTATGACTTATTGGCAGGGAGTTGATCATTTTAAGAAAATCAAATATGCTGATGGAATTACATATGGAGAGCTGTTCCTGGAGAATGAGTAAAGAATCTACTTAAATTAGTAATTGACTTTTTTGCTTCTTCTTTTTGGTGGGAAAAACTTGTTTTCAGCAGTTAAAATTTTCAAGTTTTTTCTTGGTTATAACATTTGCTTTTCTTGCTAAGGCCATTTGTAGAAATAAAATTTTGTTCCTTAAGGATCTCTTTGCATATTTGCCTACAAGGAGATTCATAAATACTACACGTCAAAGAATAAACAAGAGACAATTTTTTTTTTCAGTAATGATTTTTTAGAATATTTGCTTATATGTATGCATATTTATAAGGAGCCATTTGGCCTTATATCTTATGTTACTTTAAAGAGAATTGACTATTTCGAACTTTTTTAGCAAATTGAAAACATATTTTGTTGACTATTATGGGTTTGTGTTAACATCTAAAAGCAAAAGCTCTCTGGTAATACGTTTTGTATAATGTTTCAGGAAGGAAATGAGTGCATACTATCTTGAACGTGCAAGTGTTCATCATCTGCAGAAACATTTTGATCATTTTGAGGAAGAAGCTCGCGCTTTGCTTGCTCTGAACCTTGCTATCCCTGCGTATATTTAAGACCTTTTGATTTTTTCCTCACTCATAGGTGCATAACATCCTTATTGTTTCTTGTCTGTTTTTCCTTACTCTACCATTTGTGTTTGAATTTGCTAGGTATGATCAGCTTCTGAAGGCATCTCATGCTTTTAACATCTTAGATTCAAGAGGCTTTGTTGGGGTAACAGAGCGAGCTCGTTATTTTGGTCGTATGCGTAGGTGAGGTTCCTATTCCTATTCGTCAAAAAATAAATTGCCAGTGTATGAAGAGTATGCTGTGTATGAAGAGTATGCTGTGTATGATGCTAAACTTGGAGTTGGATTTTTGTGTCTGCTTTATATTAGTATTAAGGTGTATTTTTTGTTGTGTAATTTGTTAATCTTGCATGTGTCTGCTTAGTAGAATCTATACCTTGTCCCATCATCAATTATGACGCAGCTGTCAGTTTTCTCTTGTTACCTGCACTCATCTTCCCAGTTGATGACATTGTATTTCTCTCCTATTTCTGCGGAGGGTTTGTGAAGTGCACTGTACTGATTGTGTGTGGACCATGGAGTTTGAGCCGCATCATATGCTACTTGGCGCCTCCACCAAATAGGGCATTTTAGTTGAAGAACTTAACATGGATTGGAAGTTTTTGCCTGTTGGTGTTATCGTCCCTGTCTGATCTAGATCAACATGAAATGCCCATTGTATTTCCGGGGCATTCTAGGAGTTGGTTAATAACCTTATGAGAAGTTTATATGCTTCAAATAGTGGCTATATCTATTTTTTTCCACTTAATCTGGGCATATATTTCTTGTCCCCAACTTGTGTGTGTGTTTTTTTTAATGAATTATAAACAAAAAATAGAACATTGGTGCGGCACAATCTAACGCATGTGGAGTAGTAGCTGCTTGTTATATCTTAAAGAGCACATATGAAAATAAATTTCCCCGTCAAGTTTGTTTTTTATTGTAAAATTGCAGTTCACCGAAAGCAGTGTGAAATAATTATTACCATAATTTTCTTCTATGAAATACCAACACTGTAATATGGGCCAATGTTATGCCCTGGCACGTCAGAAACCATACTCTTTTCACAAATCGTGCATGTGAAGAACAAAATGGTGTCATGCTTTTGACACTTTCTGAGTTGCTGATATAGTGGGGATTGGGGAGCATACTTAATAACAAAAATACCAAGGAATTGAAACAAAATAATTTAAGGCTTCGTTTGGGAAGTTGGTGCTGATTTGAAATGTTGTATTTCAAATACAAATATAGTATTTGAGAAACTAATGCCAAATGACATGGTAAGAGTTGTCATTTGAAATCCCATATTGTAAGCATGTTTTCAATCATAATGGTTTTGTTTCAAATCCAAATCCGAATTCATTGAGATCCAAATATTGGATTTAACTCAAATCCAGAATTGCAAATGAAATTCCTGAATCCAAGCAGAGCATAATTAAAATAGAAATCATTCTTTTCTCCATGGAACTTTATGATTCATGTTTATTGATAGTCGGTTGCTGTTACTATGTGATTTATGATTTTTTATGCTATTCCTTTGCAAGGTTTCATTCTTGCAAACCCTTAGATTTCAATTAAAATCTTGGATCCCCAACTTGTGAAGTTCCATTTTTGTGGAAAATTAGTGTTGGTGTCGTTCCTACTGAGATTTTGTCCCCTGGTGTCTCACTTGGTTTAACAATGTTACCACTTCATGGTTTTGGGATATCTATAAATGTTTTATATGCTTAACTAAATCTATTTTCATCTTTGAATTGAACTTGTGGAGAATGAAAGAAAATTTGAAGGCATTATATATTCACATGCAACACTCATAAGTTAGACTTTTCTAACACCATGACATAACTTGGAACACTGACCTTTGAAATAGGAACCTTACTGCGAAGAACTTGTTTGGATTTCTATAATATTCCTTGTGAAGGATGCAGAAAATCTTTTACTGTCACCATAAGCTTCTGCTGTTGACTTGACAAGTATTTTGCTGTTCAGTAAATTATTGATCAGAGCTTATGGGTTCACTTTTAAACCTCAAATAACGTAATAAGAGAGCATATCTTAGCTCTGTAACCATATAGCGCCAAAAGGATAGCTTAAGTTGCACAAATTGATTGAATATGTGAAACAAAATATACAAGAGCACTTAAGTTTGAATCATCACGACTACACTGATGGGATAACCTATCACTGACAAGTCTTCAATCTCAAGTTTAATAGATTACTTAATGAAATATATTACTTGTCAATGTCAGAACTAAAATAAGTTGCTTGAAACATCAGTATGGGGAACATCTTATCTCTGCTGTGCTCTTATTTTTTTTTCCTTCCTTTTTCAGTTTAGCACGTCATTGTGCACAGCTTTGGTTAAAGACTAGGGAGTCCCTTGGACATCCACTGGGTACTATTAGTGAATCTGTTCCTGTGGTACGTTCTAAAGAGGTTTTGGAGGCAGCGGTCAAAATGGTCAGTTTGCATGAATAGCTTTTTTTTTTTTTTTCCAGCATAGAGTACAAAGTTAGGAGATTCTCGATCAATGACAGCTTTCTTATTTTTTCCTCGTTATTCTTTAATACTTTTCATTAATAACATAGATCCCAAATAATTTATGGAATTCTCGTATGTTTTGTTGTCTTCATCATCATCATCTTCTGTGCAATTCTATTGTTCTTCAATTGGGAAAGCACAGTTTGGATTCGTTTCTTACAGACATGAGCTTCAAAGTTCAAAAATGTGTTTCAGTTATTAAGTTACAGTTATTATGCAGATACTGTTATGTTTTTCCATTTACTAGTTTTTAGTTATTTCAATATTCTCTATCATTTCTTGCAGGTATCTCATGATCCAAGGTTATTTATTCTTGAGATTGGGACTGAAGAGATACCACCTCAAGATGTAGTTGATGCAAGCCAGCAAGTATGATTTGCTCCAATAATAAGTTAACATGTTTTTATCTCTTTAGATGCTTTGTTCTCAATTCACCTTATGGATTATCTTACATTTTGCATTATGAGAATACAATTTGAGGCAATATGACTCTTAAGGTATAAGGTGGTTACTGAACTCCTTTCATAATGTATAATGCAGAATGCCAAAATAGTCTATGGTTCTTCAAACAGAAAGTAGAATGAGAGTTTCTAGAAGTAGAGGTAGGTGTCTTGGACTGAAAGAACGTGACGCTAAAAACCTCTTCGGATATCAGTGGTCACACCACTCTAAATAGGTGTCACAGACCGCTTGTAGTGTGTAGATTCTTCTAGGATCAGGTGATATGTACAAATAATAGTGGGCACAAGTGTCATTAGGCAATGTAAAGAAATATCTAGAGAAGCTTAGGATTGTGGTTCTAGGTTGGTGGACACACCACTATAAGTAGGTAAGTGTTGTGTTGTGATAAAGTAAGCCATCTAGCCTCAAAACAAGGGCCACACTTGTAAACCCTTCATACTGACTCTAGTTATTATCAATATAACTACTATTCCCTTTCAAGTCTGCATCCTCCTTGTTTCTTAGATATCTTTCTTAACCCATTAATCACCCACACATTTGTGTCTTAACTGTGCCTTTAGTGTCGAGACTAGAAGGTGAGGTCCAACACAGACAACAAGAAGGAGTTGTGTGATCAAGGGTGGTCTAAGGCACTGCTGTACAGTAAGAGTTGGTACCTTTGTGTGTGTGTGTGTGTGTGTGTGTGTTTAATTGTATAAATATGTCCATTGGCAAATTATAGTCGCAGGATTTGAATGCTGCCTTTGTGGTTTAGTTGCGTCAAGAGTTGGTATTGTGGGTGTGAAATACTGCATTTGACTTGCACGCGGGGTGCATTTGAGAGTCTTAAGTGCTGACCATTCCATTGCAAAGCTAAACTGAACTGCAGGACATTACATAGGTTTACTTTTTCCAAATTATGGGAACATTCTCTTACATGTGAGCAATTTACAATGAGGTTGAGGATTTAAAACCTTATTCCATCATAAGGTTGATAAAACATATAGTATAGCTAGCTCTCTCTGTATGCGTTGTATCTTTACAATGTTCATATTTCTTCAGGAATGTGATAAGTATTGTTACACATCATATTACCTGAGATCTGAACGCTTACAAATTATTATATATTTATTCGATTTTCCATTCTTGTTGATGTATGTTAACTTTTGATTGATACAATATTGTGATGGTTAATCTTTGAAAGCTTATTTACCCTTGAAACAACCTTGTAGCCTATAAATTATAAATTATTAATAAAATTAACTATCTAACTCAGTAATATAGACCCTTTAAAAAAAAACTCAGTAATATAGATGAATACAACCAACATCAATGTAATAAGTATAAGCTACTATGTTGAGAAAATACCGTGCATTTTTCAAAACCAAAATACCATTTTAACTGCACATTTAGTTTGGCTTGAGTACTGAATATTATGTGCAGATGTTATTCTACATCTAAAAATTCAAATTATGAGTACAATAAACAGGTAAGAATGTAGGCATAATAACACTATTTTATGAAGAAGCAATAACATGGTTTTGATCTCAAGTAGGACAAACGCTATGTGGCAGAGAGGTAAAAAGGATAATTCATTAACAACATTAATGCCTAATGAGGCATCCATGACAAAAGGTCCATGATTCTTATATATCAAATATTGGAGATTACCAAAATAATGTTCACTCCTGTAAACTTTAGAAAATTTAAAATAAATATTAGCTGAGTAGGCTTCTAACTTAACGAAAATGATAAGATCAAAATAATATTGGTTTTGTCGCGTCCTAAGTGGGTTTGCATCTATCTGTCTCTGCTGCTTGCATCCTTGGATATGTTTGCTAATTTCTATGGTTGCATGTGATGTGATCTGAATTAGGACAAATTTTCATTCACGTTTTTGCTGGTTATTGCAGCTTAAAGAATTGATAGTGCAGTTGCTAAAAAAACAAAGATTGAGCCATGGTGAAGTACAAGCTTTTGCAACACCTCGCAGATCAGTGGTATTGTTTCTAATTTTACCTTTGCATTCTATTGAGTGTGATTATTAATCTTTTCCACAAGGTCGTTCAGATTTGACAAAATAGTGTGTCAATCGAAATTAGTTACCCCCTCCATCCCAAAATGATTGCCCACTTTTCTTTGTAAAATACAAAGGAAAGGGGATAATTATTTTGAGACGGAGGTAGTATATAATTTGTGGTTGTTTCTGGATGGTGATTAATTGGGATAAGTTTAAAGCGTAAGTTTTTTTCCGAATGGATTCTACAACACTGGATTCTAAAGCTTCATTACTCTGGGTTTTGTTGGCAATCTGACTTGCATTGGCAGTGGAGGATTGTCAATGGCTATTAGTGTTAGGTCTAAGATTATTTTTTTTCAAATTTGAGATTAGAAATGGGAAGACAAGGGTTCATATATCTTGTTTCTTAGAATTGTGTATACACAAAGAAAGTATATAGTAAATCCTCCCACTAGTTTAGATTATATTATAATCCTGGATAAGAGAAGGGGTATATAATTGGCAAGGCAATGGTAATAACTTCTACTATGTTGTGCAGCATCTTCTCACATCTATGTTGGGTAATGAAGAAACTCACCTCTACATGTGAAAAGATACAATTTTGTCACTTTCGTACCTGGTACTATTAACTTGTACTGTAATAAGTTTCTTTCTTACAGATTTAGATTCCTGATCATCATTGTGAACTGCTAGTTATCCTTGATTTGTATCTTTTGGAGCTAAAATGAAAGCACACCCTAAATCCAAAATTTATGTACATATCTCATAGAGTTTTATCAACCTGAATGTTTATTGAGAGTACTGTAATCTGCACCTTCTATTTGCACTTCCAGGTTTCTGTTGAGAGTCTCTGCAGCAAGCAAACAGAGAATGAGGTTGAGATTCGAGGGCCTCCTGTTTCAAAAGCAATTGATGACCACGGAAACCCCACTAAGGTTTTCCTTCCCTCTTATTTGCAATTTTGACATATGTTGCATGCACATGGACATGAGACAGGGACACAACGATACGAATACTATAGCATGCAATTTGAAGAAAAAAGAACTATAGGATATGACACGCTAATGATAGATTTTATAAAAGAATTGTTAGAATATTTTATTACCTGTAAGTTAGGGATTGTTAGAATCTCATAGCTGGTTTTTAGAGATTGATTGATTCTCTCTCTCTCTCTCTCTCTATTAAAAATTCGGTTTCACCCATTATGAATAAATCATCATTAAAAAATCGGTATCAGAGCCTCTTGACCCTCTGTTTGGAGGGTCTCTTGAACCTTCCACAATTCCATGACAGTCTTAAACTGCTTGCCCGACCGATAAATTCTCTTCCATATTCTCAATAACATTTTCTTTTCCTTCTCTTTTGAATTTCTGCTGAAATCTCTGGCTTGTTCCAACAACCTCTCTTCTGGTGCCATACCAAAATTTTGGTAACACAAGTGCCTGTCTTTCTCTCGCTGGCTAACCCTAGAGAAATTCTACCATAAAAAGCCCCTACATGCCACCACATCATCTGACCGCTCTTCTCGCTGGTGACTTTTTTTGGCGAAAGTGAATCGTCACAGCTGGTACCCTTGTGTTCAGCCAACACCAGCGACTCGTGTGTCGTTGCATCAGTTGCCGTTCTCTGCCGGGAGGAGCCTCCACAACTGCTTCCAGATTCACTTTACTCCAATCAGCTTAGCCACCAACACCATTTGGTTTGAGTTCCTAGACGTCCAGCAAGCCTCCTTTCTCATTTCCATATTCGTCCATCACTAGAACAAACATCTCGAACTTGCCTCCATACCCGTGGGCTTGTTCTCATCCGTTCTGGTCCATTTCTGCAACAGTAACCACAAATTATCTGGTCTAACTTTGAATCGTGGTAGTTCAATTTTTAATATTCATTTTCAGCCTCTGGCAACACCTTGGTGTCTTCCCGACGAAACTCCTACTTCTTCCTAGTGTTAACTGATGTTCTAGTGACACCAACACAATCGTCTTCTTCTCGTCGACCATATCAGAGTGTGGTATTCATTGATTTTCGCAGCACGCTTTGCCACAATTGACCAAGGCCTCCTAAAATATCTCTCTTTTAGGCGAGTGTTGTTTCTCCCGCTAACATCAATATAGTCTAACAACATGATGACTCGTGGCACCAAGTTTTGCAACTCTCTACATTGAAACCAGCTTCAACAACTCTCGGTTAATTTGATTTATACTAGCTCCATCTTGAGGAGTGTTAAAATATTTGATTCTCTGTGAATTAGGGATGTATAGAATCTCATAGCTGATTTTCTAGGGGTTGATTGATTCTCTGTATTATAAATTAGGCCAAGCCCATTATGAATAAATCAACAATTTATCCCAATCTCACAACACTAAATAAGTAAATTTGACTTGTGTTGAATTACGTGGAAATGAGAGATAGTTGTTAGAGTAGGTAAAATTAGTTGTTGAATTATGTGGAAATGAGAGATAGTTGTTAGAGTAGGTAAAA